>MU681119.1:107921-124737 GCA_026770625.1 Nicotiana glauca | reverse complement strand
CAATTATTCCAGTTGCATCACTTACAATTTCATACGTTATTTGTTTCTCATATAATACCACATATCATAATCACAACCATGCAAATCACACGACTTTCACAATTTACCCACGTGGATGTCACATACGAAACATTTGAACACCAACAAGGCGATTTTACAAAGTCAAGGTTAGCCATACATACCTGGAGTCGAATTCCCTTTTGAAACTCCTATTGTCAGTCATCAAGCAATCTAGCCACGTCAATCCAGTTCACAAATTAACACATGCACCTTAGAATTTAAAATTCACAATTACTATCCGAGCTTATTTAGGTTATCGAGCACAGCCCCTTACTTCTACCCAATTCCCCTTACTAAATTTTAGATTTTGAAAGACATGCATGTGAGTTTCCACCCATTATTTCAAGAATCAAAGCATGAGACTCCCTCCTTTAGTTTAAAATCTGGAAATCAAGGAAAAAGGGTTAGGGGTTTTACCTGTAAGAGTGGGAACAAAGGCAATCAATTAGGATTTTCCCCGGTCCAGCTAGTTTTTGAAGAATCAATTTGATGTAGACCACTTTATCTCTCAAGAACCTCTCCTCCCTCTCTCTTATTTTGTTCAGAAAAAATGTAAAAATGAGGGGTTGGGGCATTTTATTCGAAATGGGGTCGGGTTTTAAATTTTAGAAAATAGAAGCCCGAGCAAGATATGCAGTCGCACTATGCGATCGCCAAACTGGAATGCGGTCCGCATGTTGGACCGCAGAACTGACCCCAAATCATTGAACATCTCTTCCTGGGTATGCGGTAGAAATGCGGTCCGCATTCGGATTATGCGGTCGCATAATGGACCGCATTTATAACATCAACTTAGACTAACTCTCTGATTAACTATGCGGCAGGAATGCCGTCCGCATATTGATTATGCGGCCGCATAATGGACCGCATTTTCAACTTCAATTTTGACAATTCTTCTGCTTCACTTTGCGGCAGGAATGCGGTCCGCATAGCTAATATGCGACCGCATTCTGGATCGCATAAATGACAATTTTCTGGAAAATTGATTCTTTTGATTTTTAAAGGATTAGATCACTACCAAGGGTCCGAACCATTCTACACATTCCTAACACACATTTGAAGTCGACACCACGAGTTACTATGTTTTGAGACCAAAAATTATTTACGGGGCCTTACAATTAGATCAAAGAATCTCCGGCCAAGACCCCAATTCATCCAAATGACACCAAATTTACACCATAGGATTACCATGACCTCCCTTATCAAACCCCCAAGGCCTTGTCCCTCGAATCTGAACAGAACCATTCGAATATCAATTTGAAACTTTCCGGCCAGAACCCTAATCGCTCCAAACCTTACCAAATTAATACCGCATGGTCCCCGGATTTCCCTTATGAGCAATTTAATGTCAGTAGCACTCAATTCCCAAAGGAGATGGCCGAATTTGAATTTTGAGAATTGGCCGGAGTCTTGAAGTTGAGTCAGTGAGTTTCTTCTTCCTTTGGTGTTAATTTATTTTCATGACTGTTTGGCTTCTTGATTACATACTAATTTTGGTTGTTAATAAGCGATAACCCAAAAATCAATAAGTTTCAATTTCGTTTAACAGTTGTTTTATTCTGATTCCATCATTGTTTTAGTTTCTAGTTTAGTTTTGCTTGATTATTTTAAACCTGCCTTGATAATTCTAGGTGTTAGCCTAATTTTTAGTTTAAGTTTTGTTAGTATTCCTGCTTAGATCTTTAGGCTCAGTAAATTCATATAGATAAGGGGTAGTTTAGGCATTTCTGACAAAAGGAATTTTGTAGTAACTGAGAATGAACTTCCTAGGAACTTCTAGATGGGGTTTTTTAGATAAATTGCAAAAGATAAGTGTACTAACTTGGGTAACAAGTCAATAAGTGGGGGACTATTCTGAAAATGAAATAAGGACTAATAAGCAAAGGGAAAAATCTGATAGAGTTTCATTTGGTGCCTATAAAAAGGCATGCACCTTGTCTTCATAAAAAAGTTTTTTTGGACTCTCAAAAATTCCCCCCAAAAATATTCTTCTCCAATATCAGATCTGAGAAGTAGAAGTTCGAAATTAAAAAACCAAAAACCATAGAAAACTTTCAAAAATCCAAAAACAAAACAGAAATGCAGTAAAAAATCAAAAAAGAGCACTGTTCCATTGGATGTTGTAGGATAATTTCGATTTCCAGATGTTCGGTCACATCTGTTGGTTCAAGGTCTAGCTACTGGAATTTAAGAGATCTATTGGTTCCATTTCGAGTGGTTTTTAGGTTCAATGGAGTCATTTTGGGCCAATAAGTTGGTGTCGTACTTTGGTAGTGTGTTACTGGTTCTGGTGAAGTTGTATTTTGGTTCAAATTACTCCTGTTTGCTAGTTGTTGCTGTTTCTGATTGCTGGTGCTGTTTTGGAGTAATTCGACAATATAGTTGTTGTTTTCCTGCTGCTGATCTTCTTTCTTCTGTTGTGACTCGATTTACCAGGTACACATTTGAACCATGAATGGATGTAGCTTTGAGTTGAGATGCTGAAGTGAAATGCACACTTATTTGCTCTCTGATATTTGCATGTTTATACTGTCATAGAAGAAGAGATGATCTATAATATGTACTTGCTTAGTTTACATTTGATTTGAGTGATTTATGTTTATACTGTGTAACTCGGACTGTTGAACGATAATGGATTGTTAAATTTTGGATTTGAGTCCATTTCTTCTAAATTAGTAGTGTCAATGCATGTAGTTTGAATCCTGTGTTAGTTGTAGTTTAAAACTAGAATTTGAGTCAAAACCATTAGAAGACTCTTGTCTATGACAAAATCCAGGAGTAACAAGTAGTTAGTAGTAACCTCAGTGACTTAGCTCTAAGATCACGATTATAATGTTAGTTTGCATTGATGCAACAATAATCAGTCTGTTGTGTAGTAAAGTTGTTGTTTCCAGCTTGTTATTCACCTAGTGATATCTAAGAATCCATAAAAAGACAAGTAATAAGATAAAGCATAGAACTGGAATAAAAAATGATCAATCTCTCACTAGCTTAAGTTTGGATTTATAGAGGATTATGTAATCGATTAAGTCGCGTCAATTTTGTTAAAATTGCTAATCTAACCTATATCCTGAATTGAATTAAGATTTAAAGTAAGATCAATGGTAGGTGCAAAGTGATTTGCATAATTTGAGGTAAAATATAGTGCAAAACTGCACAGAATCATGTAGACGGCTCGGAGGCTTAATTGGGCCGTTAGATTTACATCTAGGCGCCATTTTGTGCTTCCACCAAGACTCAACCTCTGATTCATGATTTCCAGCTACGACTAAATTTGAACAATGTCTTTTGGGCCCGGTTTCTCCAATGGCAGGCCCAAAGTGTCTGATCCTTTTTATTTTGAACAAATTGCTAATCATGCTTTGTTTTTTTTACTTTATCAGCTACTGTGCCTGAATTATTTGAGAGTGAATCATAAGGGTTTGGCCTTTTATCAACATGAATTAATTAGGACTTCTCTTTGTTATTAGAGATTAATAAAATAGAAAAATATTAGTTGCTTTAGTTTTACCTTTAAAATAATAAATGAGACGAGCCTCGCCAAATAGAAATGCATAAATTGCGGGGCCCTCAATAAATGGTTATAGTAAAATACTTAGAATTTGGGACGGGCCGTTTAGCGAATTTCATGGCCTTCTCCAAAGATAATAACGCGTTAGTCACTTTAAGCGCGCTTTAAATAATTCACCTTCCTAAACTCGGGTGTGCATTTCATGTGACCCAAATCAAATCCCAAAACGTTGAATAAAGTGCGTTCAGGATTGCGGATGCATTTCATGTGACGCAGTCCAAAGACACATTTTAAACAACGTTCAACTTTCTTTAAAAATTAAATAAAAAAGCGGTTAAAAGTTAAAATCGGCACATGGGTTCATCATGTAATAAAATCATATAAATAAGCTAAACACGATAGTTGAGCGACCGTGCTAGAACCACAGAACCCGAGAATGCCTAACACCTTCTCCCGGGTTAACAGAATTTCTTACCCGGATTTCTGGTTCGCGGACTGTTAAAAGAGTCATATTTTCCTCGATTCGGGATCCAACATGTGACTTGGGACACCATAAATCTCTCAAGTGGCAACTCTGAATCTATTAATAATAAATCCCGTTTCAATTGTCCTTTAAGTGGAAAAACTCCTTTATGCCCTTGCGGGTGTAGTGAAAAAGGAGATGTGACATATGGGATATGGGAAAAGGTTACGGCGTTATATATGCATGTGGGTGTAGATAATCAGTTTGACGAGCCTTCATAGTAGATGGGGTTAGCATTCAATGAAGGATCGATAAGACTCCACCTCATTCGGAGTGCAACCGAGTCTATGATTCATCGTGTCAGAATTTTGCTACAAGGATCGATAAGACTCCACCTCATACTCTTCGACGCTTTGTATACAGAGGTTCATTTTGTACAGTATATCAGAGGCCTTGATGGATCATATGTATTCATGTTTTAAGAAAAATGGTTCATTGTTACAGTGCTTTCCCACTTATAGTTATACATTACGAGTTGTGGCCATGTTGGCCCAGCTATAAATGATAGTTCGATAAGAAAGATATGTTAAATTGGTACTCGGTTGAGTAAGAAACCGGGTGCCCGTCGTGACCCTTTAGTTTGGACCGTGACACCTAATTTCCCCAAGGTCTCTCCATCATCTAAGGTAAGTTATAACGATAATTCTAAGTTAATTTCAATTCTCCAACACCTTATTACATATGTAAATACTTCCAATCATTTTATATTTGTTCGAGACACCATTGTTGAGAAAGGAAACTTTAAAACTCAAATTCAAGAGGAATGAACTTCTAAAAGGAAATGCTTCTAATCCCTAATAAGTATAACTATGAATTTATGAGTTTTTGGTAGGATACTATATGGGTTTGCTAAAGAGAACCATAAGAACAATGCTGCGGTTTTTCATTGTTGGCTTATGATTGTTGTAAACATTTGGGTGATGAGAAATGGTGTTAATTACATGTATTTGGGATTGTAGAATCAAATAGAAGTAGTAGAATGAGAACTCGGTTAAGTAAAGACCAATTCATATGGACTATGAGGCTTTACATCTTTAAGGTGTTGGACAAAGTGCATAAGTCACTGAATCATGAACATTAATGCTAATAATGGTTCATCTTGATATATATGGCCACAAATTATCGTTGAAAGAGGCGACGAAACATAATGATATGCTTAAAAGGTAAACTCAAAGTATGTGAGGCTAACTCTCTATGTTTGGGAATGTTAGTGCTTCTCCCTACACTACTTTTCATATACAACGTTATTAATTACCTCAAAAATATAGTTAAGCCTAGTTCCATTAATAGTTGCAGAACATATATTCTCTAGATTCATAAATAATTCACGACTTTCATTTTGAATATTTTTAGCTCAACGCATATTCATTATTGACTTGGGTTTGATGCCCTTGACTCTCAGTATAGATTACTCGGCATGTCATAAACAATTGATGTTTCAGTGTTCATAATCGGTTCAAGAATAGATGTCTTAGTCTAGTCCTATTCAATATTCCAACATCATGTAACTCAGTATGATTCAGTATTTCAATATCATGTATTGTAGTATGATTCTCAGTTCCTGATTTCAAATCCCTGAATATTGAACAACTATTTTTGGGCCCCAGGCCATAGTTTAAGCTTTATGCATGTTTGGGCCTGAGGCTGTAGTTTATGCTTTATGAATGTTTGGGCCTGAAGCCGTAGCTAATGCTTTATGTATTTTTGGGCCTGTTGTCGTAGTTATGTATGCGTATACTTTGGTCGGAGGAAGTATCTTGTGTACATATATATTGTGCCCGAGGTCGTAGTTTATTCAGATACACATGTTGTTCATCATTCAGAAGAGGGAGTATTCATATCCTTACTTCCTTTGTTCAGTTCAGTTATCAGTTATCAGTTATCAGATATCATTTCAATTTTAGTTTCAACAGTTATCATTTCAGTTATCACTCATCAATTCTTAGTTGTCAGCTCAGTGTTAGTTTCAGCATTTATAGTTCTTTCTTTTAGTTGCTTCACATACTATTGCAATTCAAATGTACTGACGCCCCATTTGCCAGGACCTGCATCTCTTGATATAGGTAATGATTTAGAGGTTGATGATTCAAAGTGGTAAGACTCTCGTACCAACTATTTGGTGATCCAAGTTCTTTCAGAGAATTCTAATTATCTTACAGTCTTTAGTATTTTTAGATAGTCAACATTTTTAGTAGTTCGTTAGAGGCTTCATAGACTAGAGTAAAAGTTAGATAGAGTCACAAGCTTTTCATGTTAAGCAATGTTGGTTATAAATACGTTTCATACTTTTATTTGTGTTTCCACACTTTGATATATATCATTCAGATTTTCAGTACATTAGTATGTGTTAGTTTATCTTCCTTATTTAGTATGTTATGTTACACATATTGATTCAGTCAGCTAGTTAGTTCACTCGGTCATATATAATCAGGCACCGAGTGTCGTGTTATGTCCAAGACCAGGTTCGGGACGTGAAAAAGCTTCGTATTAGAGCACTAGGTTCAAGTGTCCTAGAGAGTCTATCAAGCTGTGTCTAGTGGAGTTTCCTTTATATATGTGCGTCGGCCATGCATATAAATGGTTAACTACCCAGATATCCAGGATTGTCTCATTTATTTCTACTCTAGATTGTGCCATAAAGCTTAGACAAATAGGTAACCTTCTATTCCTGTCGAATTCTAGACGTATCAAATACCCTAGCGATGGGCAGGAAAAACCCAAGGTTCGGGAGAGGATGATTGCCCATTAGGGGTATATTTAGGAAGTACATGTTGGTAATAAATGAGACTTGAAAAGATGCAATGTACAGTAGTACATATTCAAGGATAACCTTATCAGATAGTACGAAGGCAATTATCATGTTTTACAGTTATCAGTTTACCTCAGTTACCAGTTATATAGTCTTTCAGTTACCAGGTTTATGGTTATTGAGTATGACAATTTCAGTTATTTAGTTACCAAATCTCCAATTTTTAGTGTATCCAAATTCTGGTGACTTGTCTAGATTAAGACCAAAGACTCGCCAGATGGCGCATGGAGTGATTTATCAGATGATGGTATACTCTAAAGGATATGTTTGTTGTATGGTAGCAAATCTGTATGTGTTTTTACCTCACAGAATAATTTTATTTTTTATTCTTCAAAAATAGAGCCACAGGTTGGATGATGATAGTTCATATGTTAGACCCTACGGTGCAACAAGTTACGAATTTGACCGCAACTGGAATTCAGAAAACAGCCTAAACGCAAATACCTAGGAGTCAAAAACATTTGATATACCCTAGATGTGTCTTTCGTACGATTCATGTATATGACTAAGAAGATATGCTGTATGAAACGTGAACATATAGCAACCGATATTGAATTTCAGGGAATGATTTTAAGTTGTTTGAATTTATTCATATTAGAACTAGAAAGTATCACATTAGTAAGTTATTATAAGAAGCAGCTATTATTGTGAGATATATGATATTGTAGTTTCTTTTTAGGTTTTGTGACTAAGTGTTCAACCTGGATATTTATAGTCGTATATGATTATGAAGTGTATGGAATGTTTGGGGTTATATATTCCAATTTAGTTTAAGACAGATGAAATTTCCATAAGTGTGATCCATCAGCATAGTGCAAAAAACATTATGGACATCGTGATTGAGAATATTGCAGAATCACTCTTAGTATTAGAGGTACAAGAGAGACAAGTAGTCATATTTTATAACAGCTCTACGATAAAACCAGTTAGGAGCACCACCCTCATAAGAAGCCAGTATGAAGCTCTCACCGAATCATGTAAAGAGGTGCAAGTATTATAATAGAAGTTCAAGTTGTGGATGTAAATTATACCTATGTGAAAGGGAGGTCATGAAAGATATAGAAGATGTGATGTGAGACTATAAGGTAAGGAAGGTAAAGGTGAACAATGTTCGACATACTCAAATGCAGAAGGTTGTAAATAGTCCATACTTTGGATAAAAGGCTAGAAGCGCGGGGATTCAATATCTAGCAATGATAGTGGCATTGTCAGTGTCATACTTTCTAGCCTATGGTTTCTAGGTATCGAGAGGCCTAGTCAAGAGAGTAAAGAATACTTAGAGGTGATGTGATGTCTCGCATGATATTCCAGAATAACATAAGGAAATCTATGGTGCAAGCAAGTTGAAGGAAGGTGTAAATAATATAAATATATATGGTAGGTCGCAAGCTAAAGTATGGTAGATCGGCAAGGTTTTAGGAAGACATTAGTAAGGATAAGAAAAGGGTGAGTGAGGAGGTGACGAGAATGGATAAGTCCTCAGGATTAAGACCATGAAAACAAGAGAGCTAATGGTTTCTCTAAGTTATAGAAAGCTCAGTATAGCCTGAATGAACTCAAAGTAGCCTAAGACTAGTAGCATTTAGAGGAGATGGAATGTTTCCTTGGTAGTAGAATAAGGGTGTGATTGTGATAGATAAAGGATGACATTTGGTCCCTCGATTGAGTAATGATTTGAAGAAAAAAGGAAAGTATTCATGAATTGTACGGGATTAAAATACCCACGTAAGGTGAATCACATTGGGATGCCATAAAATACGATTATTGAAGTATAGAGTCGCCCCGAGGTAGAGTAGGCAAGTCACATCTGATACCGCCAAATGAGACGTAAGCCCTTGTGACAATGTATTATGTAAGTGGTTTCAAGTTATTACTAGTAGATTGCAGATCAACATTGAGTTGGATCAACAATGGATGGAGAAAAGTTACAAACTATGAGATGAGATTAGGCCGTCGTTCTTAAGATAAACAGTAATGAGAAAGCATTAAAGGACTTAGATATATACATATATAATAAGCAACGAAAGTAACCTGGAGTTAGGTAGAAGACCTCAGTGATGATAAATCAAAGTTAGACGTATGGAATAGTATAACCAACCTAGATGTAGTAAAGTCGTGCGGATGAATAAACGAATCTATGAATTAAGGTATAACAATATTAGTAAGTTCAAAAAAGTACCGAGCGAAGAACTTTAGTACACCCATAAATGCCTAGAGGGACATCTTATCAAGTTCTATATATGTTCCCAAAGTGAGACCTAGAGAGTGGCTAAAATTAGGGGGAAGGAGAGAAGAGTCACATAGGCGCACTTACAAGGTCAAGAGTCGTACAGACTGCATGCTAGAAGGTAGCAAGAGTTACCATATTGGAAGGATTCCAACCACAAGTCATGGTATAAAAAAGTGGCCTAAAGGGGATAATGCCCTAGCCTTTGGATTTATTCGAAGAACAGTTGCCTAAATGGTGAGGAGAGTATTAAAGTATTCGCAAGAGCCATAGGTTGTGAGAATTATAAGTGCATCAGTCAAAATTCAGGGATGAATGTTCTAAAGGGGGGAATGATGAGACACCCCATGTTTTCATACATGGAAGTATGTCATAAGTAAATTGATATAAGCTCGGAAATGAGATGTTACATCCCGCATTTTGTATGTTAAAGTTTCGTCGTAACTTAATCGACATAAGTTCGGGAATGAGATTATTTTGATATTTTAAGTATTATGCTATTTCAAACAAATGATAAGTAAGTTCGTGAAGATGAGAGGGTTAGCGAATCAAAGAAAATGAATTTCTTTGACGTTTGACATTTTGGGATAAAATACGGTCTAAGCTATAATACCATGTATTATGGACTAGTGCCATACAAGGTAATACATGACCATGATATTAAGGTGTATAAGGTATGTTACAATTGAGTAGTATTTTAAGTAAGTTGAGATAATTCGTAACTATCTAGGTAATTGGTTAATTAGAGGATAATAGGAGATTACCTAGTTAATAAGGAATTGTTGGGTTATTAATTAGAGAAATTAGATAAGATTAGACCGTCCCCCCACGTGAAAACAAGCCACCCCAAGATATATGACTCTTAAGTCATTATGGGTTATGTGGTAAGATTAAGGATTAAGGGTGTGTGGTTAAGCCACCACATGGAGTGGGGCCCACACCCATTCAAATATGAGGGTTTTCTAATTCAATATGAGGTACATATCTTTTGACAATTCATAGCAAAGACTCTAAAGTGTGGTGCAATCTTAAGCAATGTGAGATTTTGCAATTTTAAGGGAGCGAGGTGCAATCTTTCTCAAGAAACTTCTACGGATTCTCCCCTACTTCGATCCACTGTTACATGATTCGTCGTAATTGAAATATGTTAGTGGGATTTTCAAGAGAATCGTCTCAGGTATGTTAAGGCTATCCCTTCTTTCCTTTTGGCATGTTCTATAAGACACAAACAAAACGAGCAAATGCACAACTTCTATAAATAACTCTATTCATAGAAGTCTTAGAGGTGCCTATGTTCTTGAATTTCCATGTGACTTACTATTACATCTTTTGTACATGAGTCTCAGAAAATACGTAAGTTGAAAAAATTTTACTTCATGATATTACTCAAAGGCATAATGGTCTTATGACATTCCAAGAGATTTTATTGACATACTTCTCATGCATGGCATTATTTTATACATGTGTATTGACCCATGACTAGATGGAATTATATATATATAAATATATATATATATATATATATATATATATATATATATATATATGTATGTATATGGGACATGGGAAAAGGTTACGGCATTATATACGCACCACCTGATCAGCTGGTATACGTTGATAATTTTGCCCACAGTGGCCGAAATGATATAATGGGTTGCCCTCTGAGGCTTGATGATGTTATGAACAAATGTACCTATGCACTTCATGACATTCATATGCATATACGTGACACTATAAGTATTTCATGATTTATAGAGTTATCCAGACTTACAGGTTAAGCATTTACTCCATGTTTCTTCCATGCCTTTTACATACTTGTATATGTGCCTTACATACTTGGTACATTATTCGTACTAACATATTTTGGTTGGGGATGCTGCATTCATGCACGTGGGTATAGATAATCAGTTTGACGAGCCTTCATAGTAGATGAAGTTAGCATTCAATGAAGGATCTATAACACTCCACCTCATTCGGAGTGCAACCAAGTCTATGATTCATCGTGTCAGAATTTTGCTACGAACATTTTGGTAGGCCGGTACCTTGTCCCATATGATGGCAAATACCCTTAGATGCTTTGTATACAGAGGTTCATTTTGTACAGTATGTCAGAGGACTTGACGGATCATATGTATTCATGTTTTAAGAAAGATGGTTCATTGTTACAGTGCTTTCCCACTTATAGTTATACATTACGAGTTGTGGCCATGTTGGCCCAGCTATCAATGATAGTTCGGTAAGAAAGATATGTTAAGTTGGTACTCGGTTGAGTAAGGAACCGGGTGCCTGTGGTGACCCTTCGGTTTGGGCCGTGACACCCAATTTCCCCAAGGTCTCTCCATCATCTAAGGTAAGTTATAACGATAATTCTAAGTTAATTTCAATTTTCCAGCACCTTATTACATAGGTAAATCCTTCCAATCATTTTATATTCGTTTGAGACACCATTGTTGAGAAAGGAAACTTTAAAACTCGAATTCAAGAAGAGTGAACCTCTAAAAGGAAATGCTTCTACTCCCTAATCATTATAACTATGAATTTATCAGTTTTTGGTAGAATTGTAAATGGGTTTTATAAAGAGAACCATAAGAACAATGTTGGGGTTCCGGATTGTTTACTTATGATTGTTGTAAACATTTGGGTGATGAAAAATGATGTTAATTACATGTATTTGGGATTGTAGAATCAACTAGAAGTAGTAGAATAAGAACTCAGTTAAGTAAAGACCAATTCATATGGACTATGAGGCTTTACGTCCATAAGGTGTTTGATAAAGTGCATAAGTCACTGAATCATGAACATTAATGCTAATAATGGTTCCTCTTGATATATATGGCCACAGATTATCGTTGAAAGAGGCGACGAAACATAATGATATGCTTAAAAGGTAGACTCAAGGTATGTGAGGCTAACTCTCTATGTTTGGGAATGTTAGTGCTTCTCCCTACACTACTTTTCATATACAACGTTATTAATTACCTCAAAAATATTGTTAAGCCTAGTTCCTTCAATAGTTGCAGAACATATATTCTCTAGCTTCATACATCATTTATGACTTTCATTTTGAACATTTTAACCTCAGCGCATATTCATTATTGACTTGGATTTGATGCCCTCGACTCTTAGTATAGATTACTCGGCATGTCATAAACAATTGATGTTTCAGTGTTCATAATCGATTCTAGAATAGATGTCTTAGTCTAGTCTTATTTAGTATTCATGTATCATGTAACTCAGTGTGATTCAGTGTTTTAGTATCATGTATTGTAGTATGATTCTCAGTTCCTGGTTTCAAATCCTTGAATGTTGAACAGCTATTTTCGGGCCCCGGGACATAGTTTATGTTTTATGTATGTTTGGGCCTAAGGCTGTAGTTTATGCTTTATGAATGTTTGGGCCTGATGCCCTAGTTAATGCTTTACGCATTTTTGGGCCTGAAGTCATAGTTATGTATGTGTATACTTGGGCCGAAGGCCGTATCTTGTGCACATATATATTGTGCCCGAGGTTGTAGTTTATTTAGATATACATGTTGTTCATTATTCAGAAGAGGTAGTATTCATATCCTTACTTCCTTTGTTCAGTTCGGTTATCAGTTATCAATTATCATTTCAATTTTAGTTTCAATAGTTATCATTTCAGTTATCAATCATCAATTCTTAATTGTCAGCTCAGTGTTAGTTTTAGCATTTATAGTTCTTTCTTTTAGTTGCTTTACATACTATTGCAATTCAAATGTTGACGTCCCTTTTGCCAGGACGTGCATATCTTGATGTAGGTAATGATTTATATTTTGATGATTAAAAGTGGTAAGACTCTCGTACCAGCTATTTGGTGATCCCAGTTCTTTGGGAGAATTCTAATTATCTTACAGTCTTTAGTATTTTTAGACAGTCAATGTTTTCAGTAGTTCACTAGAGGCTTCATAGACTAGAGTAAAAGTTAGACCAAGTCACAAGCTTTTCATGTTATGCAATGTGGGTTAAAAATACGTTTCATACTTGTACTAGTGTTTCCACACTTTTATTTATATCATTCAGACTTTCAGTATATTAGCATGTGTTAGTTTATCTTCCTCATTTAGTATGTTATGTTACACATATTGATTCAATCAGTTAGTTAGTTCGCTCGGTCACATGTAATCAGGCATCGAGTGTCGTGTTACGTCCAAGACCAGGTTCGGGGGGTGACAAAGCTTTGTATTAGAGCACTAGATTCAAGTGTCCTAGAGAGTCTATCAAGCTGTGTCCAGTGGAGTTTCCTTTATATGTGTGCGTCAGCCATGCATATAAATGGTTAACTACCAAGATATTCAGGATTGTCTCATTTATTTCTACTCTAGATCGTGCCATGAAGCTTAGACAAATAGGTAACCTTCTATTCCTGTCGAATTCAAGACATATCAAATACCCTAGCGATGGGCAGGAAAAACCCAAGGTCCAGGAGAGGATGATTACCCATTAGGGTCTATTTAGGAAGTACATGTTGGTAACAAATAAGACATGAAAAGATGCTATGTACAGTAGTACATATTCAAGGATAACCTTATCAGATAGTATGAAAGCAATTATCATGTTTTACAGTTATCAGTTTACCTCAGTTACCAGTTATATAGTCTTTCAGTTAGCAGGTTTATGGTTGTTGAGTATGCCAGTATTAGTTATTCAGTTACCAAATCTCCAATTTTTAGTGTATCTAAATTCTAGTGACTTGTCTAGATTAAGACCAAAGACTAGCTGGATGGCGCGAGGAGTGATATATCAGATGATGGTATACTCTAAAGGGTATGTTTGTTGTATGGTAGCATATTCATATGTGTTTTTATCTCACAGAACAATTTTATTTTTTATTCTTCAAAAATAGAGTCACAGGTTGGATGATGATAGTTCATATGTAAGACCCTACGGTGTAACAAGTTACGAATTTGACCGCAATTGGAATAGAATTTACCATTGTAGTTTTGGACAGAAAAGAGCCTAAACACAAATACCTAGGAGTCAGAAACATTTGATATACCATAGATGTGTCTTTCGTATGATTCATATATATGACTAAGAAGATATGGTGTATGAAACGTGAACATATAGCAACCGATATTGAATTTCGGGGAATGATTTTAAGTTGTTTAGATTTATTCATATTAGAACTAGAAAGTATCACATTAGTAAGTTATTATAAGAAGCAGCTATTATTGTGAGATATATGATATTGTAGTTTCTTTTTAGGTTTTGTGACTAAGTGTTTAACCTGGATATTTATAGTCTTATATGATTATAAAGTGTATGGAATGTTTGGGGTTATATATTCCAATTTAGTTTAAGACAGATGAAATTTCCGTAAGTGTGATCCATGTGCATAGTGCAAAAGAAAACTAGTATGCGACCGCAAAATAGGGTCGTATGGTGCGAGAAGTTAGGAATAAACTTATGCTTCACATTAGTTATTCAAAGTAGGAGAAGAAAATATGATGCCAGCAGGTGGTTAGTAAAAGGACAGTAAGTAACTTTTGAGTAGATACAACAAGTTAGCAATTTCAGTAGAGCTAGTAGAGGTACATTTTGATTTACTTAGTAAAGTTAATACTAGTGAGTGGGTAACAGTTTGAATCATTGAACACATGTTAGAACCCGAAGAGTTTAAGTTAAACCCGAAGCACAGTGGCAGTGAGGAAAAGTCAGCTAGCAGTAAGAGAGCAAAATATAGAAGAATAGCCTTTAGGAATTTTCAAAATGTGGTTTCCCCAACATTGACAGTATGAGCAGAGTTAAATTATTATGATTGTGTATGATAGTTGTGAATATATTAGCTTTCTGTTATGTGAATAATTTAGTTTTTCCTAGTAAGAAAGATTTCTTAGAAGTAAGTTGGAAGATGAGTCGTCAATGACGTTGAGTGCAAAGAATTTTAGAAAATAAAGAAAGTTATTTGGATCCCAATGAAAAGAGAAGGATGGCAAGTATAAAACCTTTGGTCTAAGGGTCAATGTGATAATTTTTAGTAAGTACAGTTAGAGATTTGAAACCTGAATAGTTAGCATGGGATATGATAAAGAAAATCAGTTCGGTAATGAGGGAAAATTGTATAATTACCACAAGGAATATGTCTAGCATGTGTAATAAACACAAAGTGAGTAGAATGATCACCGCGCTTAGTTATTGATGATAAAGTGATCATAGAAAAGATATAAAAGCATGCCCATTTATGTGTTATGAGAATAGTTCCATTAGACGAGACTCTAAAATTTGGAGTATAGGTCAAATACTTAGTTCACAATAATAGTAAAAGTGTTTTAAGGAAGTGCATAAGAAGATAATAAAGTGTGGGAAGTATAACTCATGATTGAGGTAGATAAGAGAACTTTGGTGAAAGAAGTTCACATTTGCGTACTCCAAATATAGTAGAGTTTTGTACTGTTTTGATAAATGAGGTGACGTACATGCTAGGTGATGGGTGTGTGGGCATGCATCCGTAGGGATTGTGACTTGGTCCGCCCGTGGCACACTGTAGGGTTACTGTCACGCCCCAAAATTCAAGGAGCGCGACCGGCGCTCAACCGAGTAAACCCGACTGAGCAAGCCTGGCAGGTTGCACGCATACTATCCAACCCAACTGATAATTAAATAAGGGATGGACTTCATTAAAAATACTTAGTAAATATTCTATTAACAATTCCATTTCGTTTCCATTAGCCGCTTAAATCATAATTATCAAATATCACAAGTTTTGCAAATCATTGCCAAATATCAATATTTCGACCTTAATTTCCAATACCCAACACAACCCACAACCTGTCTACGGAGCCTCTAAGTATAACTGAAGAGTAATACAGAAATGCCGGCAACAAGGCTCTGGCTATACCTTATACAAATACAGAAATAAAACTCCGGGAAGAACAGCGGCATAAGCCACGCAAGGCCTCGAGGGGAAAGGGGCTCACCAATATAGCTGATGGAAAGTAGAGGAGGTGCTACTGCCGGTGGACTGAAGTGCCTGCTATAGCTCCACCTACAGTCATAACACGAATGTAGCGCCCCCGGCAAAAGGGACGTCAGTACATTTAAATTGTACTGGTATGTATAACAAACCTTACCCTGAGTAACCTCAAGCCATACACAAGTATTGAACAATAGAAGGGAGCAACAATTGAGTACACACAAGGAAGACAATCACGGCAAACAAGTTAACAAACTCTCCTTTCCCCATCATCATTTCCATATTTTCAATTTCACAATGTTCTCATATTTCATTTCAATAGTGATATTGATCACTTTTTTTTTCCACCCTTATTACCTCGGCCTCCCTTATTACCTCGGCCACCCTTATCACCACAACCCTCACCTTATTACTTCGTGTTGCGGCGCGCAACCCAATCCCACCGTACATTTCACAATTCACAAACAACACAACCACAACAACAATTCACATAGAACGACAACAATAACAATTCACAAGGACAACCACAACAACAATTCACATAAGGTTTAGGTGACTATCCACATCATTTCCATCTTTTTCAACAGCCCGTTATACCATTTAGAGCACAACAATAGTTTTCCACGACTATCCACAAGGGATGTTATCACAGTTATTTCAATTTCACCAATTACGATTCCCCTCTATCATATGTTCCACAGTCCTTGCCGCATAACACATTCACAATGACAACTTAGTTTATTGCCATTTACT
>MU681119.1:32902-101724 GCA_026770625.1 Nicotiana glauca | reverse complement strand
TATATATATATATATATATATATATATATGTATGTGTATATATGTATATATATATATGTATGTGTATATATGTATATATATATATATATATATGTATGTGTATATATATATATATGTATATATAGATTAGGTTGCACGCCGCAGCGATATAGCGTTTGGGCTGTAGGAGCCCCTCTGGAGTCTGCACACCCCTAATGAACGCAGTCGACTACATACTTATGGATCGACCTACACTTTGCAACGGTTATTATGAGATATCTATCGAGTGTGACTACTGAGTGTGAGTGTTGATTGATGACAGTTGAGTTAAGAGTGAGTCACTTCGCCCGAGGGGCTTGTTTTATGAAAATATTGTTTTCACTCTTCTTTATACTGAGCCTCTATTGAAGGTGTTGAATAAATATTTTAACAACTTTTCATTGTAATTGGAATTTGAACTGGATGTTCAGAATTTATCTACTGATTTGAATCTTGCTATTTCCTCTGAAATTTTTATGTCATGACATATTTATGATTTAAAATGTTGTTCAATGTATTCAGCCTTTATTTGTAAATGTTATTTACTGTGTTGGCGTACTCACGCTACTCCCTACACCTTGTGTGCAGATCCAGGTGCCAGAGCATCCGAGTGAGAGTTGTCTCTTGCCTTCAGAGCATTTTGGAGATTGCGTGGTAGCTACATGGCGTCCACAACCCTTTATTTCTCCTTCCTATCTTTAGTATTACACATTTCCGTCTTATTTTGTATTGATTATACAATATCAGACTGTAGTGTAGTGGCTCATAACTAGTGACACCGAGATCGGGCAGTGTTGATGTTTTTGTTTTACTGTTTCTGCTTATTTTGATACATTAAAATGAAGGATTTGTGATCATATATGATTAGTTCATGAATTAAGAAAAAGACCTTTATGTGTTAAGTGTTGAACTGGTTGGCCTAGTACTGTGATAGGCACCATCACGACCGGGGTAGTTTGGGGTCGTGACAGTTCAAGAGCATTTAAAGATGACTCAGAGTCGCCAAAAGTCCTATTCAGATGTGCAACATAGATACTTGGAGTTTCAAGTTGATGATTGGGTGTTTCTAAAATTTTTGACCATGAAAGGTGTTATAAGATTTGAGAAGAAACAAAAGCTCAGTCCCAGATACATCGAGTCGTATGGGATCATATGAAGGATCGGGCAAATAGCTTACGAGCTAGAGTTGCCGCCAGAATCGGTAGTTGTACACCCAGTATTTCACATGTCATGTTATCACATTCGAGTTTTTAGTATTCAAATATAATGTTAGAGCATTCATGTCTGTTCAGTACTCAGATACTCAGGTCAATCCAGTACACAGATACTCATGCCAACTTAGTACTCATATATTAATATCATTTCAGTGATCAGATATTCATGTAAATTTTGTACTCGATTATTCATTCCAGTTCAGTGTTCATATATCCACGTTAGTTCAAAATTCATGTATCCATAATATACAAGTATTCATGTATATGTTTCATGTTATGTGTATTATGATACCCTATGGAGCTAGTGTTATGTTCTGTTAGCTGGTAGGTATTTTGGAAAAATGTCGGAGGTAGCTATCTTTCTCATTCAAAACTTATAATATAATCTCTATGTCTTTCGGTATTCAGTCAGCTTAGTGTTCAGTCAGTCATTAGTCATTCAATTTAGTAGCTATTCAGTTCAGTATCTCAACACATATGTAATCATGTATTCATTCAGTTTAGTATGCATGTGTTCATGATAGTACAGTGTCCACATGTTTCCATCAGTATTGTTTAAGGTCTAAAGTAAGTCGTAGTTACAATAACAATAATCATTTGAGGACGAATGATCCCAAGGGGGATATAATGTAACACCCTGTAAATCTAGATTAGTTGTAGATGCATTAAATGAGTATTAATGTGACCTTTTAGACATGTGAAGTCTTATCGGGATGAGTATGGGTAGAAACAATTGCTTTAGAATCAAGACCGAGAGTGAGGTGCATAAAATTTGATAAAATCGACTAAGTTTATGGGAGGTACATTTTATAATCATATAGTGCAAGGCCATAAAAACTCACAGTCATAGACAGTGCAAGGAACTATACATGGCATTAACATCAAAGCCCCTAACAGTGCAAGGCACTGTAACATCAGCTTCCCAAACAGTGCAAGGCACTGTAACTTCAACGCCCCAGACAGGACAAGGCACTGTAGTTTTGGAACCTCTTATGGTGCCTTGCGCAGTAAGTTTGGCGCCCTGGACGGTGCCTTTGCTGACGTTGTTTATCCCGAGCTATTTTTATTTCCTCCTCAATTTTGCGACGTTTTTACTTATTTAAAAGCCCTACCTTATTCCCCCATACCCCAAACAAGAAACCTACTCTAGAAAGGGGAGCTCTCAAGAACCCAACTTTCCCAAGGTCCCTCCATCATCCAAGGTAAGTTATAACTATAATTCTAAGTTAATGTCAGTTTTCCAACACCTTATTAACATGGATAAATCCTTCCAATAATTACATATTCGATCGAGAAACCATTGTTGAGAAAAGAAACTCTATAACTTGAATTCAAGAGGAGTGAACTTAGAAAAGGTAATGCTTCTACTCCCTAATCATTGTAACTATGAATTGATGAGTTTTTGATAGGATAGTAAATGGGTGTGATAAAGAAAACGATAAGAACTATACTAGGGTTTTGGATTGTTGACTTATGATAGTTGTAAACATTTGGGTGATGAGAAATGGTGTTAGTTACATATATTTGGGATTGTAGAATCACCTAGAAGTAGTAGAATGAGAACTTGGTGAAAACAAGACCAACTACTATGGACTGTGAGACTTTACGGCCATAAGGTGTTCGATAAAGTGTGTAGGAGACTAAATCATGAGAATTAATGCTAATAATGGTTCCTCTTGATATATTTTACCATAGATTATCGTTGAAAGAGGTGACGAGATATTGTGATACACTTAAAAGGAAGACTCAGGTATGTGAGGGTAACTTTCTATATTTGGTAATGTTAATGATTCTCCCTACACTACGTTTCTTTTACAGTGTTATTAATTGCCTCAGAAATATAGTTAAGCCTAGTTCCTTGAATAGTTATAGAACTTCTATTCTCTAGTTTCATAACTTGTTCGTGACTTTCATTCTTAACGTTGTGAGCTCAGTGCATATTCAATATAGACTTGGGTTTGATGCCCCCGAGTCTCAGTATAGATTACTCAGCATATCATAAACAATTGAAGTTTCAGTGTTCATAAACAGTTCAAGAATACATGTCTCAGTCTAGTCCTATTCAGTATTCTAGTATCATGTAACTTAATGTGATTCAGTATTTCAGTATCATATATTGCAGTATGATTCTCAATTCCTAAATTAAAATCCATGAATGTTGAATACCTGTATTTGGGTTTGAGGCCGTAGTTTATACCTTATGCATGTTTGGGCCTGAGGCCATAGTTTATGTTTTATGCATGTTTGGGCCTGAGGCCGTAGTTGATGCTTTATGCATTTTTGGGCCTGAAGTAATTGTTATGTATACGTGTACTTGGGCTTGAGGCTACTGCTTGTGCACATATATATTGGACATGAGGCCGTAGTTGTTCATCATTCAGAAGAGGTCCAGTTCCCCTTCATTCTCGACTAGACGAAAGAGATATGAATTCTATTTAGGGGGTCAGGGCTTGGCTTGACCCTGTGTTCTCCCAGGTCGGAGGCGAGAACTTGAAAGTGAATCATTCAGTGGTGGGGTATTCATAGAAAAGAAGGCCTCACCCACAAACGGAGTGGCAGATTTGGCCCCGAAGTACACAAAATACCGGCTGGCACAAAGCAGATCAGGAAGCTTGACATGACAGAAGTTCGAGTCAAACCAAACTAGCAGATAGTGAGGCGACTTGTAGTCGGGTTAGTTGAAAGGCTTGGAATCGTTCACGTATCGGCCTCATACTTCTTTGATCTCCCTTTCTACTGACGTAAGAAAGTGACACAGGTTTTAGATGTCTCTTCACAATAATTGAGATGGAGAAATTACCAATTCAAATTTAATGCATTTAAAATAATGTTACAACACGGATCGGGATTAAAAAATTCTATTTTCATCCGTTAAATAATATTTAAATTTAATCACTTGAAAAGTTTGTTTTAAATTGTCAAGTTGCAAATAGTTAATTAAGAATGTCTTGTTTTGCACTTAAATGGATTACTCAAACTTACCTTGACCAGTTTGTAGTGGAAAACCTCAATGACATAATTGTTTGTAGTCACTCGCTGGAGGTTTGGAACCCTGAGTACAGTGTTCCGCGTGTAGCGGGAAAAGAGGTTGTACATGAAAGAGTACTCAGACGAAAGTGCTATTTTTTTGCCATTGGGGAGTATTCATATCCTTACTTCCTTTGTTCAATCCAATTATCAGTTATCATTTCAGTTATTAGTTATCAGTTATCAGTTATCAGTTATCAGTTATAAGATATCAGATATCTATTATCATTCAGTTTTAGTTTTAACAGTTATCATTTGAGTTATCAATTATCAATTCTCAGTTATCAGCTCAGTATAGTTTTAGCATTTATAGCTCTTTCTTCCAGTTTCTTTACGTACCAGTGCAATTCAAATGTGCTGACATCCCTTTTGCCCAAGGCCTACATCTCATGATGGAGGTAATTATTTACAGATTGACGATTCGGAGTGCTAGGACTCTCGTACCAGCTCTTTGGTGATCCCTAATTCTTTAGGGAAATTATAATTATCTTACAGTCTTTAGTATTTTCAGACAGTCAATGTTTTTCAGTACTTCATTAAGGGCTTCATAGACTACAGTAACAGTTAGACAGAGTCACAAGCTTTTCATGTTAAGAAATGTTGGTTACAAATATGTTTCCAATTTGTATTAATGTTTCCACACTTTGATTTATATCATTCAAACTTTCAGTATATTAGTATGTGTTAGTTTATCTTCCGCATTCAGTATGTTATGATATCACATGTTAATTCAGTCAATTATATGGTTTGCTCGGTCACATGTAGTCAAGCATCGGGTGTCGTGTTAAATCCAGACCCATGTTTAGGGCATGGCACAACCCATGGGAGAACATATAAGGCCTTATACAGAGCTATATGGATACTCGACTAATTGTTGTTGTTGTAGGCAAACTCTGCTAATGGTAGAAACTGATCCCACTGACCCCTGAAATTAATGACGCATGCTCGCAACATGTTCTTCAAGATCTGAATGGTATGCTCAGACTGTCCATCCATATGGATATGAAATGGTGTACTTATATCAACATGTGTATCCAACTCATTCTGCACTTCTCTTCAAAAATTTGGTATGAATTGAGTGCCTCGATCCGAGATAATAGACACGAGCATACTATAAAAGCGAACAATCTCTCGAAGATAACCCTAATCTAGTTGCTCTAATGAGTAGGAAGTCATAACTGGAATGAAGTATGCAGACTTGGTCAATTTGTCCATAATGACCCACAGTGCCGCAAACCTCCTCAAGGTTTATGGAAGCCCAACCAAAAAAACCATAGTGATATACTCCAACTTCAACATCAAAATTTCTATCCTCTAAAGCAAGCAACACGGTATCTGTTGCTCATACTTCACATGTTGACAGTTCAAACACCAAGAAACATACTCAACAAAATCCTTCTTTATCCTCTGCCACCAATAATGCTACTTCAAATCACTGTACATATGTGCGGCACCCGAATAGATGGAATACCGCAAACTGTGGGCCTCCTCAAGAATCAGCTCTCTTAACACATCCACATTAGGCACACAAATCCAGCCTTGAACCCTTAAGTACCCAATCACCAGCAATAGTAACCTCCTTAGCATCATTGTACTACATTGTGTCCCTAAGGACAAGTAAGTGGGATCATCATGTCGGCACGCCTTGATGCGCTCAAACAAGGATGATCATGGTAAAACACAAGTAAGAACACTATTAAGCTCCAAAATATCCAACATCACAAACCTGTTGTCCAAAGTCTGAACATCCAAAGCTAACAGTCTCTGCCTGGATGGGATAAAAGCAAGACTCCCTATGGTTTCCGCCTTTCTACTCAAAACATCAACCACCTTTTCCTTCCTCAAATGATAAAAAAACGTAAAATCATATTCTTTCAATATCTCTAGCAACTTTTGTTGCCTCAACTTCAAATCGTTTTGCCTGAATTGATGTTGGAGACTTCTGTGATCCATGAACACCTCATAAGACACTCCATAAAGATATTGCTGCCAAATCTTGAGCACGTGAACAATGGCGCTAACTCAAAATTATAAAATGGGTAGTTCTTCCCATGGGGCTTCAACTAACGTGAAGCATAACCAATCATTATAATATTTTGTAAACAAACACCCAATGCCAACCTGTAAGCAACATAATAAACTATAAAAAAAAACCAATCCCAAAGGCAAAACTAGAACTGGAGATGCAGACAAGGCAGTCTTGATCTTCTGAAAGCTGTCCTCACACTCATCATACCACCTGAATTGGGCACCCTTCTGCGTTAATCTAGTGAATGAGGCTGCGATAAATGAAAACCCTTCCACGAAGCAGAGATAATATCCAACCAAACCTAGGAAACTCGAGATCTTTGTACCTCTATCTTTTTCAAATCCACCTTAATCCCCACATTAGACACCACATTACCCAAGAATGCCACCAAGTCTAACCAGAACTCACACTTGGAGAATTTAGCATATTACTTCTTCTCCCTCGAAGTCTGGAGCACGGCCCTCAAGTAATATTCATGATCCTCCTAACTATGTGAATACACCAATATATCATCAATAAATACAATGATGAAGTAATCAAGATAGGGCTCTAATACGTTGTTCATCAAGCGCATAAAAGTTGTTGGGGCATTGGTCAGCCTAGAAGACACCATCAAGAACTCATAATTACTATAACGGCTCCAGAAATCCAACTTAGAATATGAAAGCAGAATCTTCAATTAATGGTACCTCGATCTCAAGTCACTCTTCCTAGATACTCTAACAGCCTAAAGCTGATCAAATAAATCATCAATACGCAGTAGTGGTGTCACGATCCAAACCTCACACTGGTCGTGATGGCGCCTCTCGTGAAGATGAGGCCAGCCAACTAACCCAACTCATCTTTTCAAAAAGAGTTAAACATAAATAAACAGCTTATATATGACATAATAGTATTAATTAATGGATATACAACCCAACACAGACCTAATCGGGGTGTCACAAGTCACGAGCATCTATGAGAATGTAAGTCCACTACAAGGTCAAAATATATACAAAACCGGAATAATGAACAAAAGAGAGAAACATGGTGGTGCGAACGATGACAGTCACCTCCTTAACTCATATAACTCTACTCTGATTGGCCAAAACCCGCTACCGGGTGAATAGATACCTGCATCTGCACACGGGGTGCAGGGAGTAAAGTGAGTATTCCAACTCAGTGAGTAATAAAGGTAAATAACAACTGAGCAGTAAGAAATCACGTAAAGCAAACCATCATGTTGTATAGAAGCAGGGTACAATCCTTTGAGAAAATAGTGAAGCTATGAGATCTTTGGAAATATCTTGGCTTAGTATAAATCTCTTTTGAAAATGATCTTTTCAACATTTACAAAATGATTTCAAAATAGTTAGTGCCGATAAGCACAGAAAATCCGCCCCTCAGGCACAAATACCACAGTATAACAGGTAAAAAAAAAGGCAAGTAAATATGCTAGATGAGCACATAAAAGTTCGCCCCTCGAGCAATATCTCAAAACAGTACCAGCCCCTCGGGCTCAATATCAATCGTACAAAACAGTAGGGGCCCCTTACGACCGAAGAGCTATATCAACATAAGGCCTGAAAGCCTTCTCACATCACTCATAAGGCCTGAAAGCCTCCTCACATCACTCACAATGCCTGAAAGCCTCCTCACATCACTCACAGGGCCTAAAAGCCTCCTCACATCACTCAAGCCACCTCGTGGAATATAAATGTATCTCAGGCCCTCGGCCTCATATCACTCAGAATATCCTCACATATGGCCCTCGGCCTCACTCAGTCCAGAAAACATCATAAGCCCCTCGGGCATCAATAAAATAGTAGTGCTCACCCCAAACAACAGTGGAAATATCATTTAAGTCTCAAAATTCAATTAAAAGTTGTTGAGTTTATAAAACAGTATAATCAACAGGACTGAGTTCAAGTAGTATATCAAATAGTGAGGAAACAGTGATAAAAATCCACAAAGGATTCAAGTAGTCGGCATGAAGCCCAAAATATGGCAATGAGCCCAAATCATGTTGATAACAAACACATCTCAGTCAAATACATGGTAAAAATATCAATCGGGAAGGACCAAGTCATAATCCTCAATACTAAATAACCCCGCGCTCGTCACTAAGCGTGTGTTTCACCTCAATATAGCACAACATTGTGCAAATTTGGGGTGTCAAACCCTCAGGATATCATTTACAATAATTACTCACCTAGAGCCGGCCAAAATCCTAGCTCGCTATGCCCTTGCCTCGCAAATCGGCCTCCTCGCGCATCTAATCTGACCAAAACCACAACGAATACGACACAATAGGCTAAGGGAACATAACCCAATCGAAACGAATCGAAAAATATCGAAAATCACGAAATTTGCAAAACTGGAGCCCTTGGCCCAATTCTCGAATTCCAGAAAATTTTACATCAAAGGATTCCTTATCTCGCCATTAGTTTATACATATCAAGAACTCCCAAATCCGAGCTCAAATGACCCATCAAAACCCAATTTGAAATATCAAAACTCAATCCCTAGTTCTTCCCCCTTTTTGATAAATTTTCATGAATTTCTAAGTTGATTCTACAATTAAATCATGCATTTAGGTTGTAGAACTCACCTCCAATCAATCCCAGTCAAAATCCCCTTCAATTCTTGTCCAAAACCTCTCAAGGATGTTCAAAAATGGTGGAAAAATACCTTTGCTCGCGGAACAAAATGAAACTTTAAAACCCTTTCTGACCAGACCTTTTCGCATCTGCGATCCATATACCGCATCTGCGGTTTCCGCTTCTGCGGAGTTCCACTTAAACTCCTGGACTGCTTCTGCGGTCAAACTCCGCATCTGCAGATTCTGCTTCTGCGGCAAATCGTCCGCTTCTGCGTAAAGTCCCCAATAGCCAATATCCGCATCTGCGGTTCCAACGCCACATCTGCGAAAACCCAATTTTTTTTCAAGAAACTCGCACCTGCAATCTACCTCCCCGCATCTGCGAGAATGCTTATGTGGTCCTATTTCCACATATGCGGAAATACCAGAACCAGCATTCCCAGCAGTAACACAAGTCCAAAATTCATCCCGATAGCCATCCGAAATCACCCTGAGGCCCCCGGGACCTCAACCAAAAGTGCCAACCCATCCTAAAACATCATTAAAACTTGCTCCAATCATCAAAACACTTCCACCAACACCAAAATCATCAAATTACATCGGATTCAAGCCTAAGTTCTTCTAAGACTCCCGAAACACGCATTGGATCAAAAATCCAACCAAACGATGTCCGAATGACCTGAAACTTTATGCACACATCCCAAATCACTAAAAGAAGCTATAGCAACTCTCGAAATTCCATTCTGACCTTTGGATCAAAATCTCACCTACCAATCGGAATTCGCCAAAATACTAACTTCGCCAATTCAAGCCTAATTCTACACCGGACCTCTAAAATCACTTCCGATCACACTCCTAAGTCACAAATCATCTAACGAAGGTAACCAAATTGTAAAAACTCATCGTGAAGGAGTAATTAGGTGCCCTTGTGTTAGGTACGACTGTATAAAATTTAGAAAATCAGAGGAAGTTAAGCTTCATCTTTATAGGAAGGGGTTTATAGCGAATTACTTTGTGTGGACTAATCATGGAGAGATCAAAGATAGCCATGGGATTTAATAACATGGTTATGGGTGAAAGTAGTAGGTCGGTGGAGAATATACATCGTGATTCTAGAATTCATGATATGGTTGCGTATGCTTTTGGGATGCACCTAGGGAGTGAACCTAATGAAAATGTTGAACAAGCTCCTAATGATGACACAAAAATATCTCTATGAACAGTTAGAGAAAGCTAGTTTTCCACTACGTAAAAGAAGTCTGCACTTTGAGTTGTCTATTGCAGTTAGATTACTAAGTATCACATCTGATTGGAATATTTCTCAAGCAGCCATGGACTCTTTTATTGACCTTATGAGTGAAATAGTTTACCCTAATATCAAATTACCTGGTGATTTCTATAAGGCAAAAAAGATTAGTTTCTAAGTTAGGACTTTCGTCAATGAGAATTAATTGTTGTGAAGATGGTTGCATGTTATATTATAAAGATGATGCAACTTTTTGCAGATGTAAATTTTGCGAAAAGCCTCATTTCAAGAGGCTTTCCAGCGGGAATATAGTTGCTATCAAGTTGATGCATTATTTACCTCTTATACCTAGGTTAAAGAGGTTATATGCGTCGATGAGTTCTGCTCCTCATATGAGATGACACTTTGAAAATAGAAGACCACCTGGTGTTATGGGTCATCCTTCAGATGGAGAAGCTTGGAAGATATACAGATAAGTCAACTCTCGGTCAAACCTTTCAATTCAAAGCTTTCAACTGAAACTGTTCTTTCAAATTCATTCCAATTCTTCCTGAAAACCAAAACCAACGATCTACATTAGTCATAATGCATAACACAGGGCAAGTTATGCCCGAGAACTAGCGATCAAGGTGCAAAGCTCAAAACGATCGGTCGAGTCATTACAAGTGGATACTTGTTCTTGATGGTAAACTTGTTCAAATGCATGTAGTCAATGCACATCCTCATATAACCAACTTGCTTCTTTACAAATAGTACCGGTCAACCCCAATGTGACATACTAGGCATGATAAAACCCTTATAAGGCAATTCCCGTAACTTCTACTTCAACTCCTTCAACTTTTCTGGTGCCATATGATGTAGTGAAAAGACATAGGCTAAGGCCTCATTTTTTTGTACTTAATGGAGGTCTGAATCTTAATTATTCTGATCTCAGACATTAAGTGTGTGTGTTTTTAAATTCTGGATCTTAATTATTTAGATTTTAATCATTACGTATGTTTGTTTTTTTACTTCACAACCACTTAATGGGTCTTAATAGATCTGTATGAATAAGATCTATAACAGAGACTTAATTTCATTAAGATTCTATCTCATATTCATTATTAACTACCGACATCGCCTACCATTATCTACTACCACCATGCCACCACCACTATACTCAACCACCACCACATCCACCACCATCACGCCACCATCATCCTCTATCATAGCAGCCACCATTATTGACCATCACCACCCACTATCCCCACCACTCCGACCACCATATATCATTCTCACCCAAAATCAATACTCATCCCCCTCAACTACCAAAACTGACCATCCCATCACCATCAACAACCACAGCCATCACTGCCCATCAGTATAACCTCTCACCACCTAGCCACCACCTTCCTCAGTCACAACTACTACCATCACCCGACATTAATAACTATCACCACCAACCACCACAATCCTCAATCATTATCACCACCACTACCAATCACTACAAGCTACTAGCATGAATAACCATCATCAACCAAAACTACCATCAACCACGGCATCTAGTTGACATTCACCCGTTAGCCATCACCACGAACAACTATCATAGTTTTAAAAACTATATATTTTATTAATAGAATATTAGATTAGTTAGTATATCATTTGAATTTTATGTTTATTAATTTTTTTAATAAAGATAAATTTTATACATTCAATGTTAAAAATCAAATGATCTTAATTATTTCTATTTAGATCTTAATACACATCTTAATATATTCAGATGTGTATTTAGATTCAAATGACTTAATCTTAGTACACATCTTGATATCCATTTGTCTATTTAGATTCAGATGTATTAATCTTAGAAAAACAAATAAGGCCTAAGTGTCCGACACCAAGTCAATACCAAAATCAATCTCTTTCGGGTGGCATGCCTGATAGGTCTACTCGAAACACATGTGAGAAATCCCTCACCGGTGGGAGTGACTCAACAGTAGGGGTATCAGCACTAACTTCTCTCATGATAGAAACAGATGCCAAACATCCCTTCTCAACTATCCATTGAGCCTTCAAACATGAAATCACTCTACTGGGAGAGTGACCAAACGAACAACTCCACCCCAACCTAGGATAACCTGGCATCGCCAAGTCACAGTGTTAGTGTGACAATAAAGAATAGCATCGTACGGAGATAGAAATTCCATACCCAAAATCACCTCAAAATCAACTGTGCTGAGCAACAAAAGATCAACTCTAGTCTCAGAACCCCCAGTGGTAACCACACATAATCGATATACATGATCTACCACAATAGAATCACCGACCAGTGTATATACATGAAAATGGTTATCAAGGGAAGCACAAGGTATATCTAAATAGTTAAAAACTATGATGAAACATTATAAGTGGAACAAAGGTCAAGTAGAACTGAAGAATCCCTATGGCAGAATGAAACAATACCTTGCTTTTTACGGTATCAGAAGCAACTGTGTCTGGCTAGGTGGAAAATGTATGAGAATGAATGTCCACCATTTGACTGACCTTCCCCTCTAGGGCGACCTCGAACTGACGATCCCTAACCCTAGCTAGTTGCGGGTGGTACAACTACTGGTTCTCGAACAATAGGTTGTATGCTCTACTTTTGTGTACTACTCAAAATCTAGGGAAATCCTTCTTGAGATGATTTATGTCACTACACTAGAAACAACCCCCTCTTCCAAGGCTGATGACCCTACGACTGATGCTAATAACCTGAATAACTACTTATGGAACCTTGAGCAGATGAAGCACAGTAAGAACTCTGCATTGACAGTGCACTAAATAATGACTGAACTATATGAGAACTATATGAGATGTGGCATTGATGAACTACAGGGAATCTGACGAGCTACCTGAGCAGGCCTAAAAGGACGACCTTTGCTATGATATGACTGGCCTCCATATGAGGTACCACCAAATACACCCGAAACACGAGGCCTCTTTCCTTCCTACTACTCTCTCTCAATCTTGCTAACATGCTCCAACAATCTAGCGATATCGACCACCTGGTCAAATCTAACATCCATCTCAGTCTATCGAGTCATACCATATCGAACGACTTAGTTGAGGCCATCGATGAACTTTCTAATCCTCTTACTCTCAATATGACCAAAAATACCGCATGACACACCATCTTCATAAATTTTATCTAGTACTGGGTCACAGTCATGCCCTCCTAGCGTAGATGATCAAACTCCGTATGCAACTCCTCTTTGAGAGTCTATGGGACAGACTTCTTTAATGAGAGAACTAAGAACTGATTCCATGTACGCTATGCCAGCCAATCTTCATAACTCATAGGTCTGCCACCACCTATAAGCTGGCCCTGTTATTTGAAAAGTAGTAAAGCTGACTCTATTGGAGTCCATAAAACCCATTGTACGAAGAATCTAGTGACACTGCCCGAGAAAACCATGAGCATGCTCTGAATATCCTCCACTAAACTAGGGAGGATGAAGTCTTTTATATCATTATAACCTCTTCCACTCCTCATTAGTCAAAGATGGTCCAGTGTCGGCCCGAGAAGCAACAACTGGCAGACTGGCCAAACCCCTAGTATTTGATAACCTTGAGCTAGCTGCTTTGCCACACAAGTGATATGAGTCTAGGCTCTTCCCCTAGTCTGAGAGGTAGATGGTGGAATAGATATTATACCCACTTGATCTAAGCTTGTGTACACACTCAAGATCTGGGCAAAGGTCTCCTGAAGACCATGCATTGCAACAAGTACTGTCGGTGTCTAAGCTAGTCCCACCGGCAGGTCTGGGCAAAAGTATCCTAAAGTAGAGTTTTGCTCATGACCTGTAAAATTTGGGCAGGTCTGTTGGAAACACATCTGAGAATTTCCTCACCATTGACTCAACAATAGGCGTATGATCACAAACATCTCTCACGAAGATAAATACGCCAAACACCCATTCTCAAAAATCTATTAAGCCTTCAAATATGAAATAACTCTGCTAGGAGCGTGACAATAAGAACATCTCCACTCCAACCTAGGCAAACCTAGAATCGCCAATGTCAAGGCCTTAGCATGACAATGAAGAATAGCATTGTATGAAGATAGACAATCCATGCCTAAAATCACCTCAAAATCAACTATGCTAGGAAATAAAAGATCAAGTATAGTCTCGTAACCCCCAATAGTAACCAGATAAAACTGATATACATGATCCACCCCAATAGAATCACCTACCAATGTATGTACATGAACAGGAATATCAAGGGAACCACAAAGCATATCCAAATAACGAACAAAGTGTTATAAAGCATATGAATAAGTGGAACCAGGGCAAAATAACACTGAAGCATCCCTGTGGAATACTGAAACAATACTCGTGATCACGACGTCAAAAATAACCGCCTTTGTCCAGGAAGGAAATGCATTGCAATCGTCTTGTCAACCAGTTGTCTGACCTTTCTCTCTACAATAACCTTAAATCAACAAGCCCTAACCCTAGCCTATTTTGTGGGTGGTGTAGCTACTGGTGCTAGAAACATAGGCTATGTACTGCTCTGGTGCACTACTCAAAAATCTGGGGCGATCTTTCTTGAGATGACTTAAGTTTCCACACTAAAATCAAACCCTCCTATAACGAGGTTGATGAACCTTAGCTGACCTTGATAAATAGAATAACTGCCCATGGAACACTGAGCAAATGAAGCACGGTAAGAACTTTGTGCCAAAAATGCACTTAATGATGACTAAACTGTACGTATGAGCTGTTGCTAATTGATGAACCACGGGATCTGAAGAGGTGCCTGATCGTTCCTAAAATGATGACCTCTTTTGTTATATGACTTTCCTCGAGATGAGGTACCACCAAAACCACCTGAACCACGTGGCCTCTTGGCCTCTTGATACTCTCTCTAAAGCATGCAAACATGCTACAATCGTCTAGCAATCTCGACCACCTTGTCAAATCTACCATCTGTCTCAAACTCTTAGGCCATACCATACCGAATGATATAGTTGAGGTCATCAATGAACCTCTTGATCCTCTCCATTATAACACCTTCTTTTTTTTTGAGGGTATAGGGAGTTTTTTTAATTTAAGTGACGTTAATTGAAATGGGATTATTAATTAGATTTAGAGTCGCCGCATGAAATAGTTTATGGTATCCAAAGTCACCGGTTTATATTAAATCTCAAATCGAGGAAATTTGACTTCGTTTAAAGTCTACAAAAACTAGAAGACAGGGTAAGGAATTCTATTAACCCGGGAGAAGGGGTTATGCATTGCTGATTTTTATAGTTTTAGCACGGTCACTTTAATCATACCTGGCTTAATTAATTGTTTAATTATGTATTTTTGAACTTATGTGCATTTTACATTTTGACCACTTTTAATTATGCATTTATCTTAGAAACGGATCACATATGCGTAAATACGTTATTTGGGGTGTTAACAATCATGTCACGCGAATATGTACACAATTAATCATGCTTTATTAATATTAAGATTGTTTGGCCAAATTCGCGCAAACGCGTACCTCGAATTATTTTGGGAATCGTAATCATGTCACGCTAACGTGTACACAATTGATACAATCGATTAATTAAGTGCCTAAAACATTGATACGAATATTTATCTTTGAAATCGTAATCATGCCACGCAAACATGTACATAGATACGATGATTTGATTAGTTCAAAAAAAATGCGTCTATAAGCATACTACTGTCTGATTTCATAGAATGTCAAGTTATAAGAGGGTATTTCAAGCCAAGGACATTAAAATGTGAAGGCTACTTCAGTTAAATGACTTCAAAAATGAACGAGCATAATCCTAACATTTCATCTTTCAGCTGAAATAATGGGAAATACAACACTTGGATTATGTTTGAGCAAATAAGTCACTCTTCCTTATCTTTACCAAAGTTAATGATTTTCTATAGAGGGTAATAGATGTGATGAAATTCCTACAATAGTGTGGTTGAATTCTAGATGGGTTGTCCAGGTTTGTTTACTAGGAAATCTATTTGAATAATTCGACTTGAGCTGGGCTTGCTTATGAAGCCTGAACCCAACAAGTTAAGCCTTAAGCAAACTATCAGATGAGCTCACTATTAGCGCTCAAACTCAATTTAATGTAACTCTACTAATTTGGGCTTGAAGATGTACCAAGCCCAATGCACAATTCTAATTTAGAAACAAATTTCCATAGGATTATCACTCTAAAACTACATAATAAGATGCGCATGTATTTAACTACAACAGGCTTAAAATAATAACACAGAATCAACTATTATACTAAATTAGCTTATCATAGAAATAAGGTATAGAATTCAAATCATACAACTCACTAACTAAATTCAATCCAACAGGTTTAATTTCATTTGTAAATAGCGAGATAGATCTGTATATTACTACTCTTAATATCTCTCTTCAAACATTATCCAGTTCTCATCTCATTACTATAGTTTAAAACAAATAAATAGGCCATGCATAACATGATTTTCAATATAAAACAGTCACGGGAATCCAAACAAGCTTCAATCAGTCCCTATTGATTCCGAGAAAACATCATTTAGAATTCTGCAATGTAAGTTTAATCAATGACCAGCACCTTAAAATATCAACTAAAGATATGTAATTAATAAAGGGGAGGGGAGCACAAACAGATTGAGCATGGGACAGAATTAGATATTAGGTTTATATCACGTTTCAGCAATATCAAACATTTCAATCACAATTATGCACAATAGATTGCATGATTCTCAGAAGGGGTAATTAACATTTCATTATAGTTCCAACGAAAAAAAAAAGTTGAAATGTGCACCTTGTTACGTAGAAAAACACACAAAGATCACAAATAGAGCTGAATAAAAGGAACTTAGAGATCAACAAGCAAAGACAGTCCACAAACAGCCACGAACAACAATTTTGAACTCAGAATATCTTCTCAAATTTCCCAGAAATATGCAGCAAAGAAGAGAAATGAAACAGCTTTTGAAATCTTCCTATTTTTTAGAGTTTTTGTTCTTTTTCTAACAGAGGAGTGTCTCTGAAAATATAGAGTGAGGGCTAAGAGAGAGTGAACTAAAATCAGTCCCAAAATGAAGAAATGGATCCCAGTTCTCTAAGGTTTTTCCGTGTAAAAATCTGTGTGTGAGAATGAGAGGGGGGGTCCCTTTTTATAGAATGTTGTGCTCTATGAGGGAATGTAATAGTATTGAGAAAGAATCTATCAGCTCCCTAAAAATCAAAGAATATACATCTTTTGCAACTGAAATGGAAAGTTGCCCATTTCTAGAATTTATTCCTATTCTTTTAACCTGTTAACTTTTCACATTGACCCTTTTTAAAATCCAAATTTAACCTAAATTCCTCACCTTATTGACTTTTAGTCCATTATCTATATTCTAGAGCTTTCCAGCTGTTAAAAGTAAAAAAAACAATGCTCAATTCTAATTCCTAATTTGGTTAATATCAAATAAACCCTAACAAGTGCCATACGGATCAGAACAAAATAAAAATACTGTTCAGTCAACAACTTGTTTTGATATCTGATTAATTCTAAAAAAGATTAAATTAATTAACATATAATTGAACTACTAATTAGACATACAAAACACATAAATCAACTTGATTATCTAAGTATTAGAATCTGCTGTAAAACAAACTAAATGCAAAGTGACTTAAACATGCAATTCCTAAACAAAATTAAAAAATATAGAATAATATATGAAATCAAACAAAAGAAAAAGAGGGAGATGACTGTGAAGGAACAACTAGAAACTAAAGGGAAATAATGAGGAGAGTTATACCTGGGGGCATTACATGACTGAAAACGATTTGGAAAAGTAAAACGGCCCAACCAACCAAAACACGAAAGGATTTTTTGGCTTCAAAATGTGTCGAAGCTAACATAACTACATTGATCTCATTAAGAGCAATCTATTCATGTGAGTTTCAAGCCAAAATGTGCTATAAATCATGAAGAATCCGAGAGTGGACAGAACTCAAGTTTTTGGAATCTTAGATCTGTAACATGTTCATTTTGGTAAACATTTCGGTGAAAATAGTAAGGGGTTTAGATTGGGGAAGAGTTGGAGATTATAGGGTAAGGGTTTGTGGGTGTTTGGTGCTGTTTAGGGTGGTGCCGCCGACCAGTAGAGGTGAGGGGTTTGGAGGTGGCTATGGTTTGGGATAGGTGAGGGAGATGGAGAAGAATAAAAATTTGTTTTAGGTTTGGATGGGTTCCAGACACTCTTATGGGAGATGCGGAGGGAGTTAGTAGCTGTTGGATTAGATTAGATGAAGTGTGGGGTTTGGTTGTGACCAAAACGGGGTCATTTTGGCCATTTGGAGGCGTACTAGATTTTAAATGGGTTCGAGCTGCGTGGAGGGGAGTTTAAATGGGCCACTTAATAGGTTTAGCACAAAATTGGACCAAAACAAGACCATCTCTCTTTCCCCCTTTTTTTCTTTATCTTTAATTTGACTTTAAAATCCTAATTAAATTAATTAAAATCCTGAACAAATTAACTAAAATCCTTAAATTAGATTCTAAATTGTAGAATTAAATTGATTATCTATTTCTAATATCAACATAATTAATTAACTTATAACTAATGAAAGGAAAGTAATAATTTCAAAACTAAAAGCTAAATATGTAAAAATAACCATTATTTTTGTGACTTACGTTTAATAATGCAATTAACTCATGTAATTAAATTCTAAATGCAATTAAGACCTAAAATGCTATGCATGAAATATTTTACACATTTTAGGTATTTTTCTCATGATTTTAAAATGTTAAATATGCAACTAAATGCAAACAACAATTAACAAGAAATTTCTAAAAATTCTATTAAAAAATAAAATAATTAGAAAATCCTATTTTGTGAATTTTGTAGGAGTATTTTAGTCAGACAAAAGTCACGTACTCACAGCTGCCCTCTTTGGTTGGAAATACGAAAGGTTTTCGGAAAAAGATAATGTGAGCAATTACGAGCAATTTTGGCTCGTTTGGATACTCTATGGGAAGCGTTTTGAAAAGGTTTGACCGAACCTTGCTTCATAGGTTGCCTATATATCCTTAGCTATAAAGGAATCAGGTCAGTGAAGTTCTGGAAACTTTGGTAGCCGGGACTACCGAGAAGCTGTGATTTCACTGCTATTGTTATTGCCGCTACTGCTTGTTGAACTCCTTATTACACCAAAATAAAAATGAGAAGAAACTAAGCAAGTCTATCAGTTATGAGCTACAAGATTTTTATTTAAGGGTGTTCAAAAACTTGATTTTGAATCTTCTACGGTTTTTTTGTGCATCTTGAACTGTGGACTCGCATTCTTGAGGCGAGCCTCTGCTACCTCTAACTTGAATTGACCCTAATCTTCAAGTGAGATCCTGCTACTGTCTTGGATCTTGATGTGAATTCTGAAATGACTTCTTTGGTTTTTCAGGTGGGCACCTTCCACTAACTAAAAACTTGAAATGAATTTCCCCATTCTCTAGGTGGGTGCCTACCTCCGACTTAAACTTGAAATGAATTCCCTCGTTCTCCAGGTGGGCGCCTGCCACTGACTTAAAACTTGAAATAAATTCCCTCATTCTCCAGATGGGCGCCTGCCCCTGACTTAAACTTGACATGAATTCCCTCGTTAACTTGAAATGAATTCCCTCATTCTCCAGGTGGGCGCCTGCCGTTGACTTAAAACTTTAAATAAATTTCCTCATTCTCCATGTTGGCGCCTACCTCTGACTTAAACTTGAAATGAATTTCCTCGTTCTCTAGGTGGGCGCCTTCCATTAACATAAAACTTGAAATTAATTCCCTCATTCTCCAGGTAGGCGCTTGCTCTTGCTTGAAATTAATTCTGAAACAAATTCCTTCGTTCTTCAGATGGGTGCATGCGATCACAACAACATAGACAAAAGGAGGAAAATTTCTTACCCCAGTTTTTACCAGGAACATTCATGAGTGTTAGTTGTATCCCATTATCCGAGATGGTCCTGAACAGTTAAAACTAGATCCTATTATCCACGAGGGTCCTGAAAACTTGAAAACTAAATTTCATTATCCGGGGAGGGGCTGCAAACATAAAATTAAATCTCATTATCCAGGAGTATCCTATAAACTTGAAATTAAATCCCATTATCCAAGAGGATCCTGAAAACATAAAACGGAACTTACCTGGAACATACTTTCCTCATGGAGGACTCCCGCAAAGCAAACAAAATTTTCTGTCCCTGTTTCAAACAAAGAAAATTTTTGTCAGTTTGAAAATGTGGTGGTTAGTTTGTGGCATCCTTGTTGAAGGTGTCTTCTTCTGCCACTACCAAGCTTCATTCTAATTAGTTGTTTCGGGCTAACAAAGAATTGTTTGACCTTCTGATTGAACCTCGACCAAAAAACCTCTGAATCAGAATCCCTTACACTTGGCTTGTTGTATGGCATTTATATCTTGAAAATTGATGAAGCTTTGTATCTCCTCAAAATTCACGAATCACTTGACCACCTAAACTTCAATTATCACCTTATTTCTCATTCGGAATCATTCCACTTGTGATGTGCTCTGGCCGAATTTCGCTTTGTGCAGCTATAAATCTGGTAATAGGCTTTGAAATCCTTTCTTGTTTGTTTAACAAGACTACTTGAAAGAGACTCGAAAAAAAATAGACCCAAAAGACACGAATTGGAGCGACTTCGAGAATTAGGAATAAAAAGGAAAATTTTGAACAAAGATAACTATTGGAAGAAGAATGGAAAAGAGACTTATCTGGGTGAAGCAACTGGCTCCAATGATCATGACATGTATTTTGGATTGATCAGCCTAAACCATCCAAGTAATCACATTTCAATTCATGCCATGTCTTCATACTTCAAAAATCGGGATTTCCATAATCCAATTTCTCCGTAAAGTCACGAACCTCATTCGGCTTGTAGTGCCCTGAAGGGTTTTCACCAGCAAACCTCTCTTATTTGTTCATCTTTCATCTCACCGTTGACTTACGGTTCCTGTGAGGGTTTTCACCAATAAGACTCTTTCAGTTTAGATTTTCTCTAAGGTCTCCATCGCCTTACGATGCCCATGAGGGTTTTCACCAATAAGACTCTCATTTTATTCATTTTTCCTTGTACCCGTGAATAAAGTGTTACACATTATGTGAATCAAACCTCTAACTCGCTTGACTTGGCATCCTCAAAGATTAATCGGAAGGTCTTTCTTTGGACCGTAATGTAGGCTTTTGGGAAAGGTTAGAAAGAAAGGACGGCATGAAAGCTCAAAACAACTTAAGATGAAAGGGTTCAAAATTACAACTTTTGGAATTCGATCTCATGCAAAACAAAAACTCTGCCCCGGTTTCTTTGAGTATGGGGACTTTTGGACTTTTATTCTGAGGGGACTGAACCATGTAAGGCTGCCTACGTATCTTTAAAAGGAATTATGTCGAACGTAGTTCAAGCTAATAAAAGTTGTTTTGTTTTTGTTACTTTTGTCCTTTTGTTTCTCTTCTTTATTTTCTCTTTTCTTTCTTTTGTTTTTATCTTTTCCTTCTTTTTCTTTTTTTCTTTTCTTTTTCTATTTTTTTCTTTATTTTTTTAATTTCTAATTCTACTTCTAATTCCAAAAGAGGGGTATGAAAGAAAATAAATAAGTCTCAAAAAGGGTAACAAAGGATAAAAGTATTTAGGTAGCAGAATAAAATGTCTTTATCATTCCAATCTTTGAAACATGTCAAATACAAATAACGCAATTGAAACAAAGAAAGAAATCATACATACTATCTCTTGAGTGCATAAGAATTGATAGCCATATCTACACATTTGCCTTTTATATCAGTTAAATACAAAGTACCATTGGGCAACACCATTGTCACAATGAATGGCCCCTGCCAGTTTGGGGCGAACTTGCCTTTAGCTTCAGCCTGATGTGGAAGGATACTTTCAATACAAGCTGTCCCACTTCAAATTTTCGAGGACGTGCCTTCTTGTTTTATGCTTTTGCCATTCTCTTCTTATACAATTGACCATGACATACTGCTTCCAATATTTTCTCATCAATCAAACTCAACTACTCCAACCGGGTTTTTACCCACTCGTCATCATTGATTTCAGCTTTTGCAACAATACGAAGGGATGGAATTTCAACTTCCACAGGTATGACTGCCTCAGTTCCATACACCAGCAAATAAGGAGTTGCACCTACTGAAGTGCGAATAGTAGTGCGATAACCCAGTAAAGCAAAAGGCAACTTTTCATGACATTGACTAAAACCTTGCACCATCTTACGAAGTATTTTTTTAGCCACCTCAACTGATCCATTTTCCTTGGGACGATATGGAGTGGAGTGGCGATGCATAATCTTGAACTGTTGGCATACCTCTTTCATCAAATGACTATTGAGATTAGCAATATTGTCTGTGATGATCACCTTGGTAATTCCAAATAGGCAAATGATACTTGAATGAAAAAAATCTACCACCACCTTCTTGGTCACAGACTTGAAAGTTACAGCTTTGACCCACTTGGTAAAGTAATCAATGGCCACCAGAATAAACCTATGCACATTTGATAGTACCGGCTCAATTGTTCCAATGACATCCATGCCCCAAGAAACAAAGGGCCAAGGTGCCGACATCGTGTGCAACTCAGATGGTGAAGAATGAATCAAATCACTGTGCACCAATTGATGACATTTGCGAATAAAGATAATGCAATATCGTTCCATGGTAAGCCAATAATAACCTGCTCGAAGTACCTTCTTTGCTAAGTCATACCCACTCATAAGATGCCCGCAAACTCTGGAATGCACTTCGGCCATGATAGCTGAAGCTTGTTTGGAATTTATGCACCTCAGTAGTCCAAGATCTGGAGTCCTCTTGTACAAGATCCCCTGCTCAAGAAAAGTCAACTAGCCAAACTTCAAATAGTTCTCTTTTGATCACTTGTGGCATGTACCAAATATACCCCTGACTTGATGTATTCCTTGGCATCATGGAACCAAAGTTTACCATCAAGTTCCTCTTCACACATATTAGAATAGGCATGTTGATCCCAAACTTGAATATACAGAGGGTCGACATAAGTCTTATCTGGATGGTGTAACATTGATGCCAAAGTAACCAGGGCATTGGCAACCTCATTATGAATCTTTGGAATATGCCTAAATTCTATTGATCTAAATTGTTGACAAAGATCATACGGATATTGTTGATATGGTATGAGCTTCAAATCCCGAGTCTCCCATTTTCCCTAAATTTATCTAAATCTCCCAAAACCAATATTTTATGAACTCCCATGTCTGCAGCTAGCCTCAAACCTAGAATGCATGCCCCGTACTCAGCCATGTTGTTGGTGAAATAAAATCTAAGTTAAGCTATTATGGGTAGTGATGCCCCGCTTCGGAAATGAGAACAGCTTCTATTCCGACAACTTTCATGTTAGCAGCTAAATCAAATAAGGGTTTCCAACCTGGCTATTCATTATTATCGACCTCATCAGCACATATCACTTCTTTATTAGGAGAATAAAGTGCCTCATATTCTTCATCCACCGGATTCTCGGCCAAGTAGTCGGCCAAGGCTTGGGCTTTTATCGCGGTCTAAGTTACACAAATGATGTCAAACTCTATGAGTAAAATCGGCCACTTTGCAAGTCTTCCTGTGGGAATAGGATTCTGAAAGTTATACTTTAGAGGATCCATGCGATAAATGAGATAAGTAGTGTAGGACGACAGATAATGCTTCAACTTTTGTGCCGCCCAAGTCAGGGCGCAATATGTTCTTTCAAAAATAGTATACTTAACCTCATAAGAAGTGAACTTCTTGCTGATATAATAAATGGCTTGCTCCTTCTTGCCTGTGATGTTGTGTTGGCCTAACACATAACCAAAAAAATTATCCAGGACCGTCAAATAGAGAATTAACAGTCTCCTAAGCTCCGGTGGGACCAGCACTTGTGGGTCTGAGGTACCTCTTGATCTTATAAAATCCTTCTTGACACTCATCAGTCCAGTTAACTATAGCATTATTCTTCAGCAACTTAAAGATGGGCTAACAAGTTATCATGAGTTGAGCAATAAACATGCTAATGTAGTTTAACCGTCAAAGCAGGCTCATCACCTCAGTTTTATTCTTTTGCGATGGTAATTCTTGAATGTCTTTGATCTTTGATGGATCCAACTCAATATCTCATCGCCTGACTATAAATCCAAGTAGTTTCCTGGACGGGACACTAAATGCATACTTTACTGGATTGTGCTTGAGGTTTTAACTGTGGAGCCTTTGGAAAAGCTTCCTCAAGTCCCTGACATCGTCGGACTACTTCTTTGACTTTATGATCACATCATCTACATAAACCTCAATCTTCTTGTGTGTCATGTCATGAAATATGGTAGTCATTGCCCTCATGTAGGTTGTCCCAGCATTCTTTAAACCAAGTGGCATTACCCGGTAGCAATATATCCCCCGTGGTGTGATGAACGATGTCTGCATCTTTCTCATCCATCAGGATATGGTGATAGCACGTGTAACAACCCATAAAAGACCTGATCTCGTGATTGGCACAGTTATCGATCAGAATGTGAATGTTTGGCAATGGAAAGTTATCCTTTGGGCTTGCCTTGTTGAGATCACGATAATCAACACATATCCTGGTCTTACCATCCTTCGTTGGTAATGGCACAACATTAGCTAACTAAGTGGGATATTGAATGACCCAAATAAATTTTGCCCCAAGTTGCTTTGTAACTTCTTCTTTAATCTGCACACTCATGTCAGTCTTGAACTTTCTTAACTTTTGCTTGACAGGATGGAATGCAGGATTAGTTGGCAATTTATGAACTACCAAGTCACCGCTCAAACCCGGCATATCATCATACGTCATGCAAAGACATCTTTGTATTCAAATAGCGCATTGATTATTTCTTCTTTAATTTGCGGTTCCAGATACACACTTATCTTGGTTTCCTTAAAATTATCTTGATCTCCTAAATTGATTGCTTCAATTTAATTCAAGTTAGGCTTGGGGTTTTCTTCTAAGTGTTTTAGTTCTTTACTAATTTCCTGAAATGTTGCTTTTTCATCATATTATGTTTCATCATCACACTCTACTTCTTGGATTATTATTTTAAAATTAGATTGGATTTTAAGACTTGGCTGAAAATTCCTCATGCATGTCATGTAATTTAAACCAGCATAAAAAGAACTGTACAAAGAAAAATTAAAATAAGATGATATGAGGAATAATGGAAAACGGAAATTGTATTTCATTGAAAATAAAAGGATATAAGGGTTTGTACAACAAAACAAGCGAAAAATAAAAATCTGTATTACAACCCTAGAATAACCCAGATAATAGAAACGAAAACAAAGCAAACTACTAAAACTCCTTTCGAGTGGGGAGAGGAGTAGCTTTCCAATTGCTAAGATCTACTTTTGGACCAAAAAACTGCACAATTACTTTACTAGAACCTTCCCCAATTTCCACCATATTAACCTCATCAAACAAACCTTGGAACCTCTTTATCTGTTCTTCGTCAAAGTCGACACGGGTTTTGGGACTGATGATATTGGACGTTTTGATGCCCCTGGCTTGACAAAATACTTGAAGATGTGTGGAACAGGATTAGAGAGTGACCACACTTTCCATTTGAAGTTTTTAGCTCTTTTCACGTCCTTCTATATGGGCATAAATCCCAAACCAAATGTACCAAAACTTCCACGTGGACACACTGGATGCACAATACCCTGTAAAGATGAGCCTAGACCTTTACCCGGCACGAAACCATTCTTCAACATTCCATTAGCTACCATGACGAATGAGGAGGGTAGCTTCAGACCTGGAATGCATTTCTCTTTAGGAGCCTTCTCAATAGACCCCATCTCGAAAGCTTGGTAGACCTAAGGCCCTTTATCATCATCAGCTTCAACAAATGGAACAAATTATGTCATTGTAAATAGATAAGTTCTCATCACTGTGCACAACTATTTCCTTCCTATCTTATTCGAACTTTACCATTTGATGCAGAGAAGATGGGACTGCCTTAGCAGTATGTATCAGGGCCTGTCCAATAGCACATTGAAAGAGACAGACACATCTAGCACTTAGAACTCCATGGTGAACTCAACTGGCTCTATTGACAATTCGAGCACTATATCACCAACAGAATCTTTCCCTCATCCATCAAAACCTCGAACACATACATTATTTATGTGGATTCTTTCAATGCCAATCTTCAACATTTGCAAAGTGGACAGGGTGCAGATATTTGCATTAGAGTCATTGTCAACCATACCCTTGAGATAACAGAATCCTCTCACTTCACCGTGAGATAAATAGCTCAGTTATGTTATGTACCCTCCATAGGAAGTTCATCATCTGAGAAAGTGATCATGTTCGCTTCAAAGATCTCGCTAGAAATCTTTTCCAAGTGGTTCATCGTGATCTTATCAGGAACATGGGCCTCATTCAAAATCTTCATCAAGGCTCTACGGTATTCATCCAAATGTATCAGTAAAAATAAAAGAGAGACATTAGTTGGTATTTTTCTTAATTGGTCTACAATAGAATAGTCTTGCACTTTCATCCTTTCCAGGACCTTCTCAATCTCTTGTTCGGTGACTATCTTCTTCACTGGGATTTGGCTATCCTTGACTGGCTTGGCTTTCCTCAATTCCTCTGGGGTAAGCATCTCCCAGAATGAGTCAGTCCTTCGGTTTCATTAACTTCTTCCTCTACTTCTTTCCCTTTATATGTCACTTCACTTGTTTGTAATCCCATGGGACACCATTTGTATCAACCATTGGCAATGGGTCACTGGTTTAATAACAACATGGGTAATACGGGCCCCTTCCACAACTATGACAGGCTTGTTTAGGATCCCTAGAATGACCACTTTCAGCTTTCCCTGGCTTGTTTCCACATCATTCGGAAGCCCTTTTACTACCAACATGAATGGTTTCACGTTGAACGCGCTTAGCTTCCCCGTCACCCCTTCAACTATCAATGGCATTTCTTTTGTAGGATAGGAGCCTTAATCCGATTACTTTCACTAGCACGAATCATCATGATAGACTTGGAAGAATTCTAAGGCTCTCCATCCTTATGAATTATTTCAGTCATGTGTGTATCTACATAGGCTGGTAAAGGATTCTGGTTTGTATCAATGAGCTTTTGAATTGCCCTCTTCAAATGCCAACACTCATATGTGTCATGACCCAGGGCATCAAAACAATATACGCACCTCAAAGAATAATCAAGGTTCTTTGGGGGGGGGATTGGGTATCTTTGACTCAATTGTCCTCAAGACGTACAATTGCCTCAACCTTTGAAACAAACTGGTATAGGACTCTCGAAGCTAGGTAAAAGTTTTTTTTCCGCTACTACCTTTCTCTTCTATAATCTGGCCTAAATCTTGGACCAGCAGGGTTTCAGTATGGTTGTGGGGGTGGATAAGGATTTTGTGGAGTTGGCGCATGCCATTGAGGGTAAGGAGGGGTTTGATCATATGACTGTGCGTGGTGGACATGATATTTGGGTAGTCTAACTGAGTATTGAGGTTCTTGTGGTAGGAAATAATGTTGGGGTGGATTAGATGGAGCTTGAGTGTAGGATTGAGGTTCGGGTAGAGGCCGAGTGTATTGGTGAGGCAAAACCCTTGGTCCATGCCATGGTTCAGAGACAACCATAGCGACATCATCCTTCTTCTTTTGGCCCGGGAAACTTCCTGTCCCGCTTTGGATTTCATGTGTAGTTGCTTTTATGGAAGAATAGCTCATGATATTGCTTGACTTGAGTCTGCTTCCACCATTCCTCCCATATTTACCGCATCATTTAAGGACTTACCTATGGTCGTGATCAAATGGCCAAAGTAAGTAGGCTTTAGGGCTTGAAGAAAGTACTCGGCCATTCCATCTTCTTCCATCGGAGGATTGACTCGTGCAGCTTGCTCTCTCACCTTAACTCATATTCCCTAAAACTTTCATTGGGTTTCTTCTCTATCTCAGTCAAGGATAGGCGATCTGAGACAATGTCTATATTGTACTGAAAATGCCGAGCAAAGGCCTGAGCCAAATCATCCCATGTGTACTACCTGCTGGCATCCTGGCGGATGTACCATTCAAGAGCTGGCCCACTTAGACTCTAGCTGAAATATGCCATCAATAGTTCGTCCTTTCTACCGGAACCTCTCATCTTACTGCAAAATCCTCTCAAATGGGCCACAGGATCTCCATGTCCATCGTACAGGTCAAACTTAGGCATCTTGAACCCAGTGGGCTATTGGACGTTAGGGAAAAAACACAAGTCCTTTTAAGCCACACTTACATGGCTTCCTATCCCTTGCATGTTTCTCAATGATTGCTCTAAACTTTTCACTTTTCTAAATATCTTATCCTGCTCCACGTTGTTGGATTGTTTCTCAGTTTCAATAGGAGGTTCAAAGTGAGGGGTGTAGGAATAAGTGTTCGTGACTTTGAAAGTTGGTTTTGGAGCATAATATTGCGTATTTGGAGCTTGGAACGTAGGTTCACTAGAAGATTGGTAGAGGGTAGCCCGCAGAGGGGCTACAAAAATAGGAGCAGATGTCAGAGAAGGGTATGCAATTATTTTGGTTGGTGGAGAATGGAAAGTTTGGGACAAGGTGTCGGGATAGTGGTGGTAAAGGGTAAATCCCGATGTATATTGAGGGGAAAGATCAACGGTAATAGGATCTAGGGCTTGTGAGAGTGGTGGGATGAAAGCGGGATATTCTGTGTAGTTAGAAATGAATGAATGTGGAGGATTCCCCCTGATCTAGGCTTGATACATTTCCACTATTTGATGTTTCAACCTGTGGACCTCCTCTTTCAATCCAGACTCAGATTCCACCATCTCTCTCGGTGGGTCAACAACACTTGTGTCCAATATTCTTCGCTAGCCATAAGTGCCTTGCTCTTTGACCTGGTGTTGTATGGATGACTTTCCAAAATGCCAAACAAATGAACCACCTTCATGTACTTAAGTAGCATGACAGCAAACTTGTTAGTCTCAAGTTGCTTAACTTATAATAAATAGCACATTGGGATGCCATGCACCTAAACAGTTAAACGCTTCTACCATGTGTTTGAACGACTGCATGTTTCATCCCGGCCTTAACTAACCCTCTCTCTCTATACCTCTTTTCTTTATTTCCTGATTCCCTCTTAGTTACTCATGATTTTCTCATTTGTTTATGTCACTCTTTTATTTTTTGCACTCTTTTTTTTGTTCTTTTGTTTTTGCTAACCTTTTCTTTCTTTTCACTCAATTTTTTATTTTCCCTCACTTTTTTAATTTTATGTCTATGATAGAATCCTATGGGGATCTCCTACATATCATGATGCCACATGAATCAAATTATTATGTAGTTCAGGGGAATGAACGCAAAAATAAAAGTAAAGAAAATTTGTTTTGTGGGGTTTTATTTTTTTTCTATTATTTCATTAATAACAAAAATATTTTTGGGCTATTCTATTACAAATACTTGGAAATGCGAATAATCAAAATAAACATACAGACTCAAAACGAGACAAAACATTCAGACTCAAACATGACAACAAACAAACTTGACACGGACGAACAGACTTAAGAAAAAAGCAAAAGACAGACTTCCAAACCAACAATCAAGAATACATAAGAGACTCCAATGCTATTTCAGGGGCATGTAGGACATCAGTTGGTTTCGGTGTTGGCCTACGAGCGATCTCTTCCTGAAGGTGTTCCAGATCAGCCATCACCTGGCGAACAAATGTCATAAAGGAAGCAAAGAACATGGATCTAGTCATATCTTCTCATTCATGGCACTTCATTGCAACATAATCATCTATTTCTTTGATCCTCATTATAATGACACCCTTTTCTTGAAGCAGGCATCCAATTTGTTGTGTCCGGGCCTACACGTTTGTGGCCGTATTGTTTCTGTCTGCAACTGTTGCATGTCTTCTTCTAATCGGCAAATCAATGCATAGCAACGCTCTCTTTCTGCTTTGAAGTCCGTCATCTACTAAACCATTTCATTTTCAAGTTTGGTCAGCTTCTTACTTAAATTTGTGACTTCTTTATCGTATTTCTACTTCAGTTGGTGAAAAAATCTTATATGTTCTTCTGCACCTTTTGCCAACTGTGTTCTAGCTTTCAATAAGTCTTTCTCGGCCTTTGTTAAGTTGGTCACATAATCACACACTTTCCGCCTTAGATTGGTTATTAGTTTCTCATCCTTCTCACTCCTCACTGGCATTTCAGCAGCTATCCTCAGGTCCTGGAGTTAGGCTTGGAGCGCCTCGTTCTCCCAGGTTAACCTTCTCCTTTCACCCTCATCTTTTTGCACTTGTAAGTCATTATTAAATGTGAGGTTTCTCAATTTATATTCTAAGGAATGAATGGTGGCCTGGTAGTTCTTCTCCTTTTCTCCCCAGGCCAATCGCTCTAGGGTTTTATCATCAAAAGCATGAATATGAGGTCTTTTGGCGAGCCTTTCGGGTTCGAGCTCGGGCTCTGGCTCATTATCTACACAAGACCTTTTCTCGAACCAAATAGAATAACCTGGGTCCACCCCACCTCTCGCAGGATCTAGCACATGGGTGTCATCTTTTAAATATCGACAGACATTCCGTTATCCTTGGATTACAGCCTCGGGGAGTGGAGCTTCTAGGTGTAGCTCGTGACTTGGACACTCAAATCATCATCTTCGGGCACCACTTGGTATCTTCCCAACTGTCTCTCTATGGTGCATACGTTTGGACACTTCTCAAACCCATCAACAACAAATAGCCTTTTGTAGCCGTCATCTATATGACTTTCCTTACCGGGATCCATCCCAAAGTCCATTCAATCTGAATCACCTTTAGAGTTCTCAGATGGTTGATCTAGGCTTCAACCCCTTCTGGAGAATTGTAATATTTTACCCTTTTCCTCAGAACACTCGATGAAGTTGTCCTTTGTCGAACCATAGCTCATGAATTTTGGTGATAGCAGAGATGTTCAACTAACCACATTTGTAAAAAAATATTGCACCTTTCAAAAAATGTCGCCCCAGATTAACAAAACATCAACACTCGATAGATGTCGGACAATATAAGTGGAGGGAGCGTATGATCCTCTTTGGTAGTGAGAATTTGCACAATTCTGGCCATGCGGGTATCAGTTGTCCGCTCTTGATTCAGGAAACCTATAATTCCCAGAAACGCCACTATGAAAGCAAAGCGACGATAAATTTTCCATGTATCCTTGTTTTGCGTGTTGTTTAGGCCCTTTTCATGTATTTTAAACCCATTTGAGTGACCATATCTAGAATACATGAAGTAAAAGGAACAACATCCATTGTTTACATTGGACTTCTTTATTTGCTTAACGATACTCAAGAGATCGAAGAATCTGTACACATAGGGTGGTCTTAGGAATATAAGTTGCTGATTTTTCAGGTCCCGACCGAAACCAATATATCCAGATATTTCCTCAAAGTAGGAGTAAGCTCAAAATCTGAAAAATAGAAAACATTGTGGACAGGATACCCCAAAACTTATCAGGGCCTTAATTAGATCATCCCATAGTTTGACTTTCACAATATCTGTAAGGGCGCCAAATGCTTTTTTACCAATCCTAACCATATTTATCCAAGTCATACCACTATATTTAAAGCTGCAGCGGAGCCTACTCTACGACCGTTAATAGCGGGTTCTGGATAGTCTTTATTTTGTACTTATGGTTGGTTAGGTTAGGGTTGACTCCAACGGACTCATTTTGCAGAATAAGTTCTCAATTTTCTAAGGAAAAAAATCAAAGGAGGGTAGTTAATTAAGCTATATTAGCAAAAAGATGGCTATTTTTGCAACCATGGCCCCTTAATAATTTCAAATAAATTTTAAGGCCTAGGAAGGACACTTTATGGAAAAAATGATGTCTCACTGACAGACTGTCCGTTCTTCACGAAAATAGCCATTCGATAATTGGAAGATGTTCTAAGGCAATTCTGGCAAAAACGACTTAACACGCAACCGAAATTGGGCCAGCTTACTCTTTTGACCAAAGCACTAGAACACACTTCATTTTATTTTGGTTATTTTAGGAAAATTGAGGTCGAACCTTATGTAGGTTGCCATGTATCTCACATCCATTGAGAATCAGACATGCGTAGTTCAGTCAGTTTTGACAAAACTAAAAGAACATGATATTAACTCATTTTGAAATAACTTTATTTTTTCTCTCTTTTGTTTTTGTAAGAAAACTAATTTTTTTCTTTTTTTTTGTCAAAACAAGAGTTTCAAGATATTTTTGCAGGGTTTGGGAACCGAGTGAATTTTCTCTCCCACATCACTCTTGGTTTTTCTGTTGATTTTCTTTTCTTCGCCGGTCAACATGAATGTCGAAATAAATAAATACATAAATAGTACGTAAGATGCATTAGGATGGTCTTTTATTTCGGATGCGCATGTCCTAAATGGATCCAACCTCTGTATTAAGTCCCCAAATTCAAATGCACGTGATGAAAACAAATATTCCTACTAGGGATCCGGCATGAGGCTATGTTATTCTAAGATTAAACCTGAGGGTGTGTTCTAGACATGTCTTACCCAAGCGGACAGCTCGAGCCAAGTTGGTTGCAATGTATCGGGAGCATGAAAGTTTGCCCGGCCTAGTTACTGATCCAGCCTCGTTCTATTTGGTATGACTTCTAACAAAAAAGTGGGCCACGCGTACGTGTGCAGCATATTTTTAGAAGACTTAGAAGGGAGGCGTAAGAAGGCATTTAAATACAGTTCAAATAATATCAAAGCGGTAAATGGGAAGCAATTAACATATTAGGTCCACAAATACAGTAATATCAACTAACAATAAAGCAAACATAGATCATATTAACAAGCTCGAATTCTGAACCCTGAACCAGAGATTTTGGGTTCGATCCCCGGCAGAGTAGCCAAAGTTGTCACACCTCATTTTTTCCGAGGGGTAGGGAGTTTTTCCAATTTAAGTGACGTTAATCGAAATGGGATTATTTATTAGATATAGAGTCACCACTTGGAATAGTTTATGGTGTCCCATGTCACCGATTTATTTGAAATCTCAAATTGAGGAAATTTGACTCCGTTTGAAGTATGCAAAAACAAGAAGGTCGAGTAAGGAATTTTGTTAACCAAGGAGAAGGTGTTAGGCATTCCCAGGTTCCGTGGTTTTAGCACGGTCACTTTTATCATACCTAGCTTAATTAATCGTTCAATTACGTATTTTAGAACCTATGTGTCATGACCCGGATTTCCCACCATCGGGATCGTGATGGCGCCTACTCGTGGTAGCTAGCCAGCCAACTCAACTACCTTTCCCTTACTAAACAATTATTTCAATAGTTCATAGCATCAATAAAGAACATGAAATTTAATAAGAACAATAGCGGAAGTCTGATTTATAAATACGAATCAAAATGTGGAATAGTTAATAATAGCCTCTACCCAAGATTTGGTGTCACAGTACTCATGAACTACTAAGAATATACTAAATACAATGGTCTGAAAGAATTATATATTATGTCTGTCTCGAAAACAATGAGGCAACAGTCTAAAAGAGAGCATAAAGAAAAGACGTCGGGCCTGCGGACGCCTGCAAGGCTACCTCAGTCTCGTGAAAATGAAAACCTACTCCCGCACTAATGCTGCTGCTACTCCTCAAAACCTGGACCTGTGCAAAAATGCACAAAAGTTAGCATCAGCACAACCGACCCCAGCTCAAAAACATCCTACGGACTTACTCGTGCGATCAAATCGCCAAAATAACATCATATACATAGAATCAAGCCTCAAAACTCATAATTTTCTTCTAACTTCATAAACTTTCAAATTTGGAACTTATAGTCCGAAACACGTCAAACGACGTCCGATTTCGACCAAACTTCACAGAAAGCGCTTAAACAATATATAAGACTTGTACTGGGCATTGGAACAAAAATACGAGCCCGATACCCTAGTCTTTAAATCAATTTTCATTTCCATTTTCCTTAACAGTTTCAGAAAAACAATTTAACAAGAAAATTCTTTTACTCGGGTTCTAGACCTCGGATTTCGACTCCGGGCACATGCTCGAGTCCCATATTTTTCTACGGAGCTTCTGGGACTGTCCAATGTCGGGTCCGGGTCCGTTTACTCAAAATGTTGACCAAAGTCAACTGTAATTATATTAATATCAAAATTCTTCAAATTTTTCACAAAATTCACATATTTCAACATAAAAGTTTTTCGGCTACGCGCCCGGACTGTGCACACAAATTGAGATAAGTAAAAATGAGGTTTTCAAGGCCTCAGAAGCACGGAACGAGTGAGGAAACAGGTGATGACCCTTTGGGTCGTCACATATGTGCATTTACATTTTACCGCTTTTAAGTATGGATTTATCTTGGAAACAAATCACATGTGTGTAAACCTGTTTATTTAGGGCATTAAAAATCATGTCATGCGAACGTGTACCCAATTAATCATGCTTTATTAATATTAAGATTGTTTGGCCATGTCACGACACCAAAACCAACCCGGTCGTGATGGCACCTATCATGGAACTAGGCCAACCGACACAATCCTAAAATAATTCGACATTTCAAAATAAAAATGTTTTTAAGCTATTAATTAATAAAAACTTCATAGCATAAGTCTAAATAACCATGTGCGGAATAAACAAAAGCCCGACATCGGGGTGTCATAAGTCACAAACATCTACAAAGGACTATCCAATAACAACTAAGACTATTATAGTTTGGAAAACACTAATATAGTCTAAGGAAGATAAGAGGGAGAAAATCAAGGTTGCGATCACCATGTAGCTACCTTTACAACTCCGAATATCTACAACAGATGGAAGGATCAGCGCTCGATATCACGTCCAGCAACCATTGGATCTACACACAAGGTGCAAGGAGTAATATGAGTAGGTCAACACAGTAAGTAATAAAGGTAAATAAAGACTGAGCAGTAAGAATCACATAAATCTGCGTCATCAAATCTCAATAAGTACATCAGGCTTTCAAATCAGTATATAAGTCCAATCATCTCTTTCATAATCCAATTTCAGTAAAAATCATTTAAAGATAATTTTTTTCAATAGTTTCAACGTAGGTTCTGTGAATTTTAGAGTAGAAGTGATGAAAATATTAAATAGCCCTCGGGAAAAACATGTATCACAAATCGCCCCTCGGCATAACATCACTCAGAATCAACCCCTTGAGCAATCCTCACAATCACTTGTAATCATCCCATCGGGCACAACATGAATCAAGAATAGCCCCTCGGGCAATATCATATCACTCACTCAGGGTACCCGCACTCACTGGGGATGTGCAGACTCCGGAGGGGCTCCGACAGCCCGAGTCTTATAACAAGCCACCTCGTGGCATAATAAATCAGGCACTCAGCCTCACAATCACATATTACTAATAACACACTGTGGGGCACGACCCGATCCCATAATATCCTCACAACACAGGACTTCGGCCTCACTCGGTCAGAAATATCTCAAGCCACTGAGACTATCAGTAAAACAGGGTGCTCAACCCTAAAAATATCATCTATGCATCAAAACATAGCGATAAAGAATGAGTTATGAAATCAGTAAAATATAGCATGACCGAGTACAGATCTTAAGTTAAAATAGTGAGGAAATAATAGTAAAAGGCCCCTAAGAGTCCAAATAGCTTGGCACGAGGCCCAAATATGGCATTCAGCCCAAATAATAGAAATTCTTTCTAAAGAACATAATCAAATAGTTTTCAGTCAAATACGCAACTTAATCGTTGCTACGGGATGGACTAAGTCATAATTCCCAATGGTTCACACCCACACGCTTGTCATCTAGCATGCGTGTGACCTCAAAATAGTGAAACGATGAGAAATTAGGGGCTTCAGACCCTCAGGACAAGATTTAAAATTATTACTTACCTCGAATCAGTCAAATCCCTACTCCGCGATGCCCTTGCCTCTAGAATCGACCTCTAAACTCCTTGAATCTAACCAAAAGAAATAAAATATGATCAATATAGGCCAAGGGATCAATTCCAAATGAAAAACTATCAATTTATACCAAAATCCCAAAATTCATCCAAACCCGGCCCCCGAGCCCACGTCTCAGAATCCGACAAAAATTACAAATTAGAAACTTCTTTCACTCATGAGTCTATACATACCAAAACATCAAAATCCAACGTCCAATGGCCCGTCAAATCCTCAAATTAAACTCTCCAATTTCAAGCCCTAATCCCTCAAATTTCTTCCTTAATTTCCTAATTTCATTCTTAAACCACTGAAACTTACCATAATCACAAATATTAAGTTCAAATAACTTACCTCGATGATCCCCTTGATTCCCTCTTCAAAAACCCCCAAAAATCTCCAAAATTCGGATAGAAATGGTGAAGAACACCCAAAATTTGCGAAGGGCTTCCTTAAATACCTTCTGCACAGGCATCTCGCATCTGCGGCCCATCACCCACTTCTGAGGGACCGCTTTTGCATTCAAACCAACCGCATTTGCAGTTTTCACTTATCCGCATCTGCGCCCAATGCCGGCACCTACGGTCACGCAGGTGTGCTCCTCCTTCCGCACCTATGGCTCCTGGCTTTCCTTGGCCTTGGCTGCTTCTACTATTGCTCTCCACCTTCTGCAAATGTCGCACCTATGGTCCCCACTCCGTAGGTGCGGTTATGACTGTTGAAGAAAATCTTCAGCACTTCCCCAAATCTCGTCCTTGATCCGTCAACCTCCTGAAATCAACCAGAGGCTCTCGGAAGCTCAACCAAATATACAAACAAGTCACATATCACCATTGAAACTTATGCAATTCTTTGGAACACCAAAAATAACATCAAAACATTGAATCACCCTCGGATTCAAGCCTAAGAACCTCCAAACTTCCAAATTCTGCAAACGATGCCGAAACCCATCAAACCTCATCCGAACGACCTAAATTTTTGCACACACGTCAAAAATGATACTAAGGACCTACTCCAATTTCCAAAATTCTATTCTGACACCCAATATCAAGATCACCACTACCGATTAGAAAATGCCAAAATTTTCAATTTTGCCAATTCAAGCGTAATTCTACCACGAACCTCCAAATTACATTACGAACACAATCCTAAGTCAAAAATCTCTCTAAACCATCAGAATTCACTTCTACACATAAGTCAACATTCGGTTGACTTTTCCAACTTAAGATTCTAAATAAGAGACTAAGTGTCTCATTCCACTCCACAACCACTTGGGACCCGAACCAACCAACACGATACGATAAAATACAGTTGAACAACTCATAAAGAAGTAGAAATAGGGGAAACATGGTTGTAACTCATGAAACGACCGGCCAGGTCGTTACAGGCCAAAGTCACGCGAACGCGTACCTCAAATTTTTTGGGAATCATAATTGTAAGGCCCCATAAAAATTTTGTGCTAAAAAACTAGTAGCTCGTAGTGCCAAGATCCGAATACGTGTTAGGAATGTATAGAATTTTGGTTGGAGTCCGTCACTTTCTGGGTCATGTTGTTTCCAGTGAGGGGATTCAAGTGGATCCCCAGAAGATTGCAGCGGTGAAGGAGTGGCCTAGACCCGCGACCCCGACGGAGGTTTGTAGCTTCTTGGGTTTAGCCGGGTACTACCGGAGGTTTGTGGAGGGATTCTCTACCCTCGCCTCCCCATTGACTAAATTGAAGCAGAAAGCAGTTAAGTTCCAATGGTCCGACACTTGTGAGAAAACTTTTCAGGAATTGAAGTCAAGGTTGACCTCGGCACCGATATTGGCCTTGCCGGAAGGCACGGAAGGATTTGTGATCTATTGCGATGCTTCTAGGGTCGGTTTGGGGTGTGTATTGGTGTAGCATGGGAAGGTTATAGTGTATGATTCAAGGAAACTCAAGAATCACGAGAAGAATTACCTGACGCATGATTTGGAGCTTGCAGCAGTTGTATTTGCCTTGAAAATATGGCGGCACTATCTTTATGGGGGCAATGTGGATGTGTTCTCAGACCACAAGAGTCTCCAATATTTTTTCAAACAGAAGGAGTTAAATTTGAGGCAGCGATGGTGTTTAGAATTGCTTAAAGATTATGATATAAATATCTTATACCATTCGGAAAAGGCGAATGTGGAGGCCAACGCTCTCAGTCAAAAATCCATGGGTAGTTTGGCTCACTTCGGGGCCGATCAGAGGCTCCTAGCTCGGGAGGTGTATCAGTTTGCCAGTCTTGGGGTTTGCATTTCGACCACAAATGAGGAGGAAATTATGGTGCATAATAGAGCAGAATCATCGCTTGTAGCGAAAGTAAAGGAAAAGCAGTTCATCGATCCTGCATTGGCACAAATGAAGGAGGTAGTTCTGAACAACAAAACTTTGGCATTTTCACTCGATGGCAATGGTGATATGCTATGATATCAAGGAAGGCTATGTGTTCCGGATGTGGATAACCTTCGGGAGAGAGTAATGGCGGAGGCTCATCATTCCAAGTATTCGGTGCACCCAGGTTCCACAAAAATATATCACGATCTCAAGGAAATTTTTTGGTGGAACGGTATGAAGAGGGGTGTGGCTGACTTTGTATCTAGATGTCCAAATTGTCAGCAAATAAAAACTGAGCATTAGCGGCTCCGTGGGTTAACCCAGCTTATGGAAATACCAATGTGGAAATGGGAGAAGATCAACATGGATTTCGTGGTAGGATTACCTCGCACTCAACGGAAGTTCGACTCAATTTGGGTGATAGTGGATCGACTCACCAAATCAGCTCACTTCTTGCTAGTCAAGTCCACCGATACCGCAGAACAGTATGCTCGGTTGTACATCAAGGAAATAGTGAGGCTTCATGGTACTCCGCTCTATATTATTTTGGATCGAGGGGCTCAGTTCACAGCTAATTTTTGGAAGAAATTTCAGCAAGGTTTGGGTACCCAGGTGAATCTCAGCACGGCTTTCCATCCGCAGACCGATGGTCAAGTAGAGCGGACTATTCAGACGCTTGAAGATATGTTGCGGGCTTATGTCTTGGACTTCAAAAGTAATTGGGATGATCACTTGCCCCTTATAAAATTTGCTTACAATAACAGCTTTCATGCTAGCATTCATATGGCCCCATTTGAGGCATTGTACGGAAGGAGGTGTAGGTCTCCGATTGGGTGGTTTGAAGTGGGTGAAGCAGAATTGATAGGACCGGATCTCGTGCACCAGGCTATGGAGAAAGTTAAAGTCATTCAAGAAAGGATGAAAACTTCTCAGAGTCGCCAAAAATCCTATGCGGACGTTCGTCGAAGAGAATTGGAATTCCAAGATGATGATTGGGTATTCTTGAGGGTGTCTCCTATGAAGGGAGTCATGTGATTTGGGAAGAAAGGGAAGTTGAGTCCTAGGTATGTAGGACCGTATCGAATCGCTCAGCAGATAGGGCAAGCTGCTTATAAGCTGGAGTTGCCCCCTGAAATGTCCCTAGTGTACCCGGTGTTCCATGTGTCTATGTTAAAGAAAGTGGTTGGAGATTCGTCCACCATCGCGCCAGTAGAAGAAATCAAGGTTACTGAAGAGATATCATATGAAGAAATTCCGGTTGCTATTCTTGATAGACAAGTCCGTAAATTGCAAAACAAGGAAATTGCTTTAGTTAAAGTGTTGTGGCAAAATCAACAAGTCGAAGAAGCCATTTTGGAAGCGGAAGATGAAATGAAAGAAAAATATCCCCATTTGTTTGAACAAGTCTAGTAGTGATCGTGCGAACTCTTGTCCCTAGCGAACTTGCATAGTATCCCATTTGGTGCAAAGACACTCCATTTCTCCCCTAAATGCTTTACTATTGAAATTCTTCAAGTTGTGCCAAAATTGTATATTTTGTGATTATTTGAGTCATATGCAAACCCTTCTTGGTAAATGAAAAGTTTTGTAAGAACTCTTGTGATAAGTAATTGGCTTATGATAGTATAGGTTGGTAATGATTAATTTACATGTGTATAGTGAATCACAGTGGTTAAACTATATGGGACTCATTGTAGTAATCAAACTATGTGCCAAAGTTCGTCAAGTGATTGAATATATGAAACTGTTGAGGTAATGAATTGTACACCCTTTGTAGGGATGATAGGAATTGTGTAATGGTGTTTGAAAATATGTTTGGGGGACTCTCTGACAGGTAGATATGTCCATAATACAAAGGAAACTCTGGCAAAATTTTTCTAAAAATATGGGAGTTAGTGAAAATTTTGAGAGTCTGCATATCATGTTTTTCAAACCAACTGATTTTCAAAAATCCTCATTCGAGGACGAATGATTTTAAGTGGGGGAGAATGTAAGGCCCCGTAAAGAGTTTTTGCTAAAAACCTAGTAGCTCGTAATGCCAAGATCCGACTATGTGTTAGGAATGTGTAGAACCGCAGTTCGGATCCTTTTTACTGATTTTGCACTTAAAAATCAAGAATCAAAATTTTCTAGAAAATTGCCATTATGTGGTCCAAAATGCGGTCGCAGATCAGGTATGCGGACCGCATTTCTGCCGCAAAGTTACCCAGTGAGTTAGTCGAAATTGATGTTGAAAATGCGGTCCATTATGCGATCGCATGATCCATATGCGGACCGCATAACCATCGCATAAATTCCTCAAGGAATTGTGAAGATCAATTCTGCGGCGCATTATGCAACCGCAGAAAAGGAATACGGACTGTATTTCTGTTGCAAACCTAGGCAGAGAGGTCGGTCCATTATGCGGACCGCATTTCCACTCTGCGATCATAGAATGCGACCGCAGACCCGACTCGGCTCCAGATTTTCTATTTTCAACTCGATCTCTTCTTTAATAAAAAACCCCAACCCTTCATTTCTACACATTTTTTTTCTGACAAAACTAGAGAAAAGGGAGAGAGGGTTCTTGAGAGAGAAAGTCTCATCTTCATCAATTTGATTTTCCAACGTCGCCCAGGCCCGAAAATTCTTGAGTATTATCTTCATCTCCATTCTTGCAGGTAAGGTTCCTAACCCTTTTTCAGTGATTTTCAAATTTAAATAAAAGAGGGGATTCTCATGAATTGATTCTTGAAAATGGAAGTTTAAACACGCATGCATGTCTATTAGAACCTAAAATCTTATAAGAGTAATTAGGTGGGAGTAAAGAATTGTGTAAAAGAGGGTTGATAACCAAAATATGTTCGGGTAGTGATTGTGAACTTTGATTCTAAGAAATATGTATTAATCTGTGCACTAGATTGACGTTGCCAGGATTTTTGGTAAAGTTGGAAGTAGATATTAAAAGGGAATTCGGCTCCAGGTATGTATGGCTAACCTTGATCTGTGTAGAATTGCCTTGTTTGGTGTACGAATGTTTGGTATGTGATATCTGCGTGGCTTATTCATGAAATTATTGTGATTGTGCTTGTGGTAAGAATTGAGGAACAAATGACGAAAGAAAATCGTAAATGATACAACTAGAATAACTATGATAACCACATCTATGGCTTATTGTGGGCAATTATCGTTGTAATGTAAAACACATGTGAGTCATTGGATATGACGAAAACTAGTATTGATGGCTATGGAAATACGTGTAAATTGTTGATGTTATTTCTTAAGATGTGTTGTTGTTGATCTTTGTGAATTGTTAATTGTTGTTATGTTGATTGGTGAATTGTGATTGTATGGTGGGACCGGATTACGCGCCGCAACACAGAGATATAAGGTACGGGTTGTGGTGATAAGGGTGGCCGAGGTAATAAGGGTGGCCGAGGTAATAAGGGTGGCCGAGGTAATAAGGGTGGCCGAGGTAATAAGGGTGGAAAAGTGATCGAAATCACTATTGAAATAAATATTTGAGCAAATTGGGAAATCATTGGTGTGGAATCGTGGAAGGGGGAAACAGGAGAGATTGAAAACTTGTTTGTCTTGATTGTTCCTATCCTTGTGCATTTGATTGTTGTTTCTATTACTGTTACCTACTTGTATATGGCTTGAGTTTACTTGGAGAAAGTTTGTTCATACATACTAGTACAATTCAAGTGTACTGACGTCCCTTTTGCCGGGGGTGCTACATTCGTATTATGATTGTAGGTGGATCCATAGCAGGTACTCCAGTCCACCAACCGTAGCTCTTCATCCCTTCCCGCCAACTGAATTGGTGAGCCCCTTTTTCCTTCCGGGGCCCTGCGTGGCTCATGCCGCCTTTATTTTGGAGTCTTATTTTAGTATTTGTATAAGGTATAGCCGGAGCCTTGTTACTAGCAAGTATGATATCATCCCTTTCATGTTTAGAGGCTCCGTAGATAGGAAATGTGGGTCATGAAATTATGTAATATGTATCTTGCACGTTGGGTTATGTAAAGTGTAAACCACACTAAGAATCATGTACCGTATGTATGTTTTGTAATAAAAAGGTGTTTTGTTTGTAAATGATTATTTCTCTTGGCTAATAAGTAACGAAAAATGCGGGGTAACGCGTGGGGTAGGAGAGGCTATCAAGTCCGCTTGACTAGGGCTACCCGGTCGAGCGCCGATCATATCCCTCGGATTCGGGGCGTGACAATAATCATATCACAAACGTGCACACAATTGCAACAATAGATTAAGTGTGTGCCTAAAACATTGCTACGAATATTTATATTTGAAATTGAAATCATGCCACACGAACATGTACATAGTCATGAAGATTTGATTAGTTGAAAAAGATGCGTCTAAAAGCATACCAGTATCCGATTTCATAAAATGTCAAATTATAATAGGGTATTTCAAGGCAAGGACATTAGACTGTGAAGGCTACTGTGATTAAATGACTTCAAAAATGAATGAGATTAATCCTAACATTTCATCTTTCAACTGAAATAATGGGAAATACAACTCTTGGAGTCTGTTTGAGCAAACAAGTTACTCTTACTTATCTTTACCAAAGTTAATGATTTTCCAAAGAGGGTAAAGATGTCATCAAATACCCACAGTAGTAGTATGGCTAAAGTCCAGATGGGTTGTCCAGATTTGTTTACCAGACAATCTATCGGAATAAAAGGACTTGAGTTGGGCTTGCTTATGAATCCTGGACCCAACAAGCTAAGCCTTAGGCAAACTATTAGATGAGCTCACTATTAGAGTTCAAATTCAATTTAATGGAACTCTACGTATTTGGGCTTGAAGATTTACCAAGCTCAACGCATAATTCTAATTTAGAAATAAATTTCCATAGGATTATTCTAAAATTACATAATCAGATGCACCTGTATTTAAATACAACATGCTTAAAATAATATAACAGAATCAACTATTATACTAAATTAGCTTATCATACAAATAAGGTATAGAAGTTGAATCATACAACTTGTTAACTAACTCTGGTCCAACAGGTTCAATTCCATTTGAAAATAGCGAGACAGATCTGTATATTATTGCTCTTAATATCTCTCTTCAAACACAATCCAGTTCTCATCTTATTCCTGAAGTTTAAAACAAACAAATAGGCCATGCATAACATGATTTTCAATATGAAATAGTCACGTGAATCCAAACAAGCTTCAAATCAGTCCCTATTATTAATTCCAAGAAAATATCATTTAGAACTCAGCTAGGTAAGTTTAATCAACCACCAACACCTTAAACAATTAACTTAAGATATGTATTAATCAAGGGGAGGAGAGCACAAAAAGATTGAGCATGGGACAGAGTTAGATATTACGTCTCTATCATGTTTCACCAATATCAAATATTTCAATCACAATTATGCACAATAGATCACAGTACATGATTTTCAGACGAGGCAATCAACATTTCATTATAGTTCCAAAGAAAAAAAAAGTTAAAATATGCACCTTGTTGCGTAGAAAAACACACAAAGATGACAAATAGAGTTGACTGAAAGAAACTTAGAGATCAGCATGCAAAGAAAGACAACAAACAACCATGAACACTAATTTTGAACTGAGAAAACCTTCTCAAATTTTCCAGAAAAATGCAACAAAGAAAAGAAATGAAACAGCTTTGGAAATCTTCCATTTTTTAGAGTTTTTGTTCTTTTTCTAATGGAGGAGTGTCTCTGAAAATATAGAGTGAAGGCTAAGAGAGACTGAATGAAAATCAGTCCCAAAATGAACAAAAGGATCCCAATTTTTAGAGGTTTTTTCATGTAAAAATATGTGTGTGAGAAAGAGAGGGGGGTCCCTTTTTATAGAATGCAAGCATGTGCTCTATTAGGGAATGAGAAAGAATCTGCCAGCTCCCTAAAATCAGGGAATTGGCATCTTTTGCAACTAAAATAGACAGTTTTCCAATTCCAGAACTTCTTCCTATACTTTTAACCCGTTAACTTTTCAAATTGACCCTTTCCTCACCTTATTAACTTTTAGTCCCTTATCTCTATTCTAGAGGTTTCCAGCTATTAAAAGAAAAAAAATTCTGCTCAATTCTAATTCCCTATTTTCCCCTTAAACTTTGGTTAGTGAAAAATGAACCCTAACAAGAGCCATATGGATCAAAACAAAATAAAAATACAAAAATGAAATTGTTCAATCAATAACTTGTTTGATATTTGATTAATTCAAAAAAAAGATTAAACCAATTAACATGTAATTGAACTACTAATTAGACATACAAAATACATACTAATCCTAAATCAACTTGATTAGCTAAGTATTATAATCTGCTATAAAACAAACTAAATGCAAAGCGACTTAAACATGCAATTCCTAAACAGAAGTAAAAATACAGAATAATTACTAAATCAACAAAAAAAAGAAGAGGTATATGACTTTGAAGGAACAAAAAGAAACTAAAGGGAAATAATGAGAGTTCTACATGTAGCCATTACACGACTGAAAATAATTTGTAAGAGAAAAACAGGCCAATAAACCATAACTTGAATGGACTATGTGGCTTCAAAATGGATTGAAGCTAACATATCTTGATTGCTCTCTCATTAAGAGCAATTGATTCAAGTTATTTTCGAGCCAAAATGTGCGGTAAATCATAAAGAATCCAAGAGTGGACATCACTCAAGTTTTTGGAATCTTAGATTTGTAATATGTAGATTTTGGTGAAGATTTCGAAGAATATAGTAAGGGTTTTAGATTGGGGAGGAGTTGGAGATTATAGGGTGAAGTTTTGGATGTGATTGGTGGTGTTTAGGGTGGCGGCGGCGGCCAGGCAGGGTGAGGGGTTTGGGATAGGTGAGGGAGATGGAGAAGAATGGAGATTTGTTTTAGTTTTGGGGGTTCCAGATACTCTTATGAGAGATGGAGAGGGAGTTAGTAGCCGTTGGATTAGATTAGAAGAATGGTGGGGATTAGTTGTGACCAAAACGGGGTCGTTTTGGTCATTTGGTAGGGAGTACTGGATTTTAAATGGGTTTGGGCTGGGTGGAGGGGAGTATAAATGGGCTACTGAAGAGGTTTTGCCCAGATTTGGACCAAACAAGACCATCTCTCTTTCCCTTTTTTTTCTTTTTCTTAAATTTGACTTTGCAATCCAAATTAAATTAATTAAACTACTAAACAAATTAATTAAATCCTTAAATTAGATTCTAAATTGTAGAATTAAATTAATTATCTATTTATAACATCAACATAATTAATTAACTTAAAACTAAAGAATAGGAAAGTACTAATTTTAAAACTAAAAGCTAAATGTGTGTAAAAATGACCATTATTTTTCTGATTTTTATTTAATAATGCAATTAACTCATGTAACTAAATCCTAAATGTAATTAAGACCTGAAAATGCTATGCATGAAATATTTTAGACATTTTTAGTATTTTTCTCATAAATTTAAAATGTTAAATATGCAACCAAATGAAACAATTCACAAGAAATTCCTAAAAATTCTATAAAAATTAAAATAATTAAAAAATCCTATTTTGTGAATTTTGTAGGAGTATTTCAGTTGGGAAAAAATAGTGTGCCCACATCCCTCTCAGTAGTGACTAAAAATACCGCATGACACTCCAACTTTGTGAATTTCATTTCATATTGGGTCACGGTTATGCCATCCTGGCATAGATGCTCAAACTCCCAAAGCAACTCCTCTTAACGAGTCTGTGGGAAAAACATCTTTAATGAGAGAACTAAGAATTGATACCATGTATGTGGTGCTGCACCAGCTGGTCTTACTAACTCATAGGTCTTCCACCACCTATAGGCAAGCCATTTGAGCTGATAAGTAGTGAAGAATTGAAAACCATGACCCGTTGTGCGAAGAATCCGATGACACAGATCGAGAAAACCTTAATCATGATTTGACAATCCTCCACTAAACTTTGGAGTACGAAGCCTCTGAAATTTGTCTAACCTCTTCCACTCCTCATAAGTCAAAGATGGTCCAGTATCGGCCCGAGCATCAACAACTAGCCAAACTGATAACCCTGAGCTAGCTGCTTTGATGTACGGGCAGCAAAAAATTGGAATCCTCCCCCAGTCATAGAGTTAGCTAGTGACTGATATTATTCCTTCTTGAACCAAGCTCGTGTACACACTCAAGAACTGGGCAAAAGTCTCTTGAAGACTAGGTAGAGCAAAAGGTATCGTTGGTGTCTAAGCTGGTCCTTCCGATTTAACAATATCTGGAACATGCTCCTTCCGTAGAGACACAGGTGACTCTAAAGGTGTTGTCCTATCTGTAGCATGGGTCCACCTCGCCCCCAACCTCTACCTTGGCCCCGGCCTCTCACGGACCTACTTGGAGGTTGTTCATGCCCATCTAATTTGGCTGAATGTGTCCTCACCATCTCTAAGAGAATAAAAGAGTAAAGGTTCAAACTTTAGAATTTAACAAATTTGCATAACAAAATGCAAGAAAGTAATATTTTCCTGATAGTTTGGTAGTCTCTCAAAGATAAGTACAGGCGTCTCCGTACAGATCCACAAGGCTCTATTAAACTTGCTCATGACCCGTAGAACCTATAAGCCTTGGGCTCTAATTCCAACCTATCACGACCCAAAACTACCTATCAGTTGTGATAGTGCCTAACTCACTTTCCAGGCAAGCCAAACATAATAAAAGCGGAATAAGGTAACAGAATAACGAAAACAATATAAGTCTAAAATCAATAATATAAATAAATGCGTTAATAAATAAGTCCCTAGAATTGGTAATACTATCTGAGGCTCCAAATACTTAGGTCAAGATGCAGCTCTACCTCGTCTCTTGAAGACAACCGCATCAACAAAACACAGCTACTCACGGCTTGGTCCAACACCTAGATCTGCACAATTAGGTTCACAATATAGTATGAGCATAACTATCTTCATGTACTCAACAAGTATCATAATTAATCTCGGAAAGTTATTAGAGGCGAGAGTTATTAATGATACTCGCTAGCAATCTCCTCAGCTCATCAATTTCACAAGTACACAATAATAATATTATAATACAAAACAAAGATAATATAACATGCTCTATTTCAGTTAAAAATTGACTGTATAGAGATGATAAGCAAAACAAGGCATGTATACATTCCCGATCTAGCATATAGAGAAGATATGTGAATAAAACATGTATACATCCAAGAAAATTGCAAGTACAAAAGAAACGTAATGACCAAATCAAACACTAGCCAGTTTTTCTCCTACCGCATGTACACCAATCGGAGAGAAATATGAGAGGGTGACCCTAGGGGGATAGATCTTTATCCACATGTTGCACGAAAAACTAATGTACCATATATAACTCCTGGATAGACAACTCACGTGCTAACACATCTCAGATCTGTACCGACCACTCACGTGCTATCAACCCAGTCCATATCACACATAAAGCATATAGAGAAATACATGTACAAGAATAATGGATGTCAATTCACTTAATCATGGACCGATATAAGTGACATGCTAAAGAGTCGGCACGTGCAAAGTGTCCTACCATAGTTCTAGTCAAGCGATTATGCTAACAAGAGTAGAAACTAATATGTTTGAACACAAGGTCAACCCAAAAATAACTCTAACATGATTCAAATAGCTCATAAAGGGAATACAATATAAGAAGTATGGTACCCCAGAATATAATAGCCTAATCACTACAACGTGGAGAGTACCCTGGCGCAGGCACATGGGCTGAATCCCCTCACATGTGCGTCACCCATGGTGCATAGATAACACTAATAATTCAGGCAACTAGTGCCTCAACCAAGGTTAGGTAAGACACTAACCTCAAACAAGACAAATATATACTCCAAAAATCCCATCCCGTGTGAATCAACCTCCAGACGGCTCGAATCTAGCTAAGATAACTATGCGAAGTCAATAGAAGCCATAGGAAACAACCCCAAAAAATAAAGCTAAGATCTTGATACAAATATGCGAAGTCAACCACAAGCTCGCACCCCAGAACCAAACAAAACTCTCCATTCCAATACGAGTCCAACTATACAAGTTTTATCCAATTCGACTCCAAATCAAAGTTTCAATATCGAATTTACTTTAGATAAGTTTTTACCAAAATCCCCAATGTCTTCACTTGGATTCGTCATTCAAATGCTAAAATCAAGGAAGAAATCATGAATAGTAACAAAACTAGAGTAAAAAAATGCATGCCCCAGTCCAAATCGTGAAAATTTCCTCAAGAATCACCCAAATCTGAGTTATACCCTCCGCGATCGTGGAACCTAATTCGCGTTTGCGAAGGCCAAGTCCTTGCCCAACTGTTGCCCTTTCTATGTGAATATAAGGACATACATGCAAATTTAATGCCCCCCACTACTGATTCTATGTGAAAGATGTTTCACGCACGCAAACGTGATGATGCAACACAAGCCATCCTTTAGCCAACCTTCCTCTACGTGAACCCGATTCCCAGGTCGCAAACAAGAAGGACAGTGCCCCCATGCTCCATGAACGTGACCACCCTATTGCAAACACGAAGAGAAAACATTACCTACTACCAGAACACTCTTTGTGATTACGAAGGACATCAGAAAACCACTAGTTCCAAACAAAAAGAAAATAATCTAAATCCTAACCGAAACACACTCGAGGGTCTCGGGACCCCGTTCAATCACACCAACAGATCTCATAACATAATATGGACCTACTCATGGCCTGAAATAACACAAAATAACATCAAAAGCACAAATCACATCTCAATTCATACATAATGAACTAATCCAAATTTCAAATTCAAAACTTATGTCGAACATGCCTAAACAACTCAAAATGACCTTGAATTTTGCATATGTCCCAAATGACATAGCGGACTTATTCCAACTCTCGAAACCATAATCTCAACCTGATATTATCAAAGTTAACTCCCAGTAAAACTTGTGAACCTTCCAAACCTTTAACTTTTCAACTTTTGCTAAAAATAGCCAACCAACCTAGGAACCTCCAAATGAGAATTCGAATATACGACTAAGTATAAAATTACCATACAGACCTATTGGACTGTAACGACCTGACCGGTCATTTTGAACTTTTGTACTCTGATCGCCAGTTCTCAGGCATGATTTGCCCCGTGTTATGTATTATGACTAATGTAGATCGTTGGTTTTGGTTTTCAGGAAGGTTTGGAATGAATTTGAAAGAACAGTTTTAGTTGAAAGCTTTGAATTTGAAAGGTTTGATCGAGAGTTGACTTATTTGTATATGAGCTCAGATCGGATTTTTTATGATTTGGTTAGCTTCGTTAGATGATTTGTAACTTAGGAGTGTGATCGGAAGTGATTTTGGAGGTCCGGTGTACAATTAGACTTTAATTGGCGAAGTTAGTATTTTGGCGAATTCTAGTTGATTGGTAAGATTTTGATACGAGGCTCGGAATGGAATTCCGACATTGTTGTAACTTTGTTAAGTGATTTGGGATGTGTGTTTAATGTTTTAGGTCATTCAGACATCGTTTGGTTGGGTTTTTGATCGAATGCGTATTTCGGAAGTCTTAGAAGAACTTAGGCTTGAATCCGATGTAATTTGAGGATTTTGGTGTTGTTTGAGGTGTTTTGATGATTGTAGAAAGTTTGGATGATGTTTTAGGATGGGTTGGCACTTTTGGTTGAGGTCCCGGGGGCCTCGGGGTGATTTCGGATAGCTATCGGGATGAATTTTAGACTTGTGTTATTGCTGAGATTGTTGGTTTTGGTATTTCCGCATCTGCGGAATTGGGACCGCAGATGCGGCGATGGCATCGCAGATGCAGATTTTGGTCATGTGGGAGTTTCCGCATAAGCGGATGGTTTTTTGCAGGAGAGGAGTCCGCAGATGCGGATATTGACTGCAGAAGCGGTCCTGGGCATTTAATGAAACTCCACAAAAGCGGAGGATTTCCGCAGAAGCGGATGTCGTAGAAGCGGAAAGTGCACCGTAGATGCGGTGATGTGTTGGGCAAAAAGGTATTAAATTCCACTTTTTGTTCCGCGAGCTACATTATTTTTCCTCCATTTTTTAGCATCCTTGAGAGCTTTTGGACGAAAATTGAAGAAGGTTTCTACTGGGATTGATTGGAGGTGAGTTCTATGATCTTAAAACACGATTATTATGTGAAATTAACCTTGAAATTTGTGGAAATGAAGCCTAAAATTGAAGAACTAGGGCTTGAAATTTTGAAATTTGATTTGGGGATTTGAGGGACCATTTGAGGTCGGATTTGAGAATTTTTGGTATATATGAACTCGTGGCAAGATAAGGAACCCGCTGATGTGAAATTTTTTGAGTTTTGAGAATTGGGCCTTGGGCTCGAGTTTTGCCAATTTCGAGATTTTTAATATTTTTTGATTGTTTTTCGATTGGGTATTGTTCCATTGGCATATTGTGACATATTCGTTCTGGTTTTGGATAGATTCGACGCGCGTGGAGGCTGATTTGTGGGGTAAAGGTATCACGAGCTAGAGATTTCATCGGTTCGAGGTGAGTAATGATTGTAAATGATATCCTGAGGGTTTGAAATCCCGGATTTGCACATCGTAGTGCTGTAGTTGAGGTGACATGCACACCGGATAGCGAGCGTGGAGTAGAGAACCGTTGGAGATTGTGACTTGGTCCATCTCGATTGATGATTTTACCGCATATTTGACTGAAACTTATTTGTTATTATCATGATTTGGGCTTCGTGCCAATTATTTGAACCTTTCGGGGATTTTATCACTGTTTCCTCACTATTTTGACGTATTATTTGAACTCAGTCATGTTGATATCTACTGTTTTATAAACTCATCCAAATTTTACTCAGATTTGAACTTAAATGATATTTCTAAATGATATTTTGGGCTGAGAACTACTGTTTTACAAAATGCCCAAGGGGCTTATGATGATTTTGGACTGAGTGAGGCCGATGGGCTATATTTGAGGATATGCTGAGTGATATGAGGTCGAGGGCCTAGGATACTTTATATGCCATGAGGTGGCTTGAGTCATGTGAGGCCGAGTGCCAAGTGATGTAAGGCCGAGTGTTGAGTGATGATGAGGCCGAGTGCTGAGTGATGATGCCACTAGGTGGCTTGATATTGCGCTTGGGCCGTAAGGGGCCCCTCTCGGAGTCTTCATACCCCCAGTGAGCGCCATCGACGATATATGAATCGAGCTGCACGCCGCAGTGAGATGTTGATCGGGCTGCACGCTGCAGCGGTTACTATATGATATTATTCTAAGAGTGATCTGAGAGAGAGAGCCCGAGGGGCTGAGAGTGTTCTGAGAGTGAGCCCGAGGGGCTGGTACTATTTTGAGATATTGCCCAAGGGGTGAACTTTTATGTGCTCATCTTGCATATTTACTTGCCTTTTTACTTGTTATACTGTGGTATTTGAGCCCGAGAGGGTGGATCTTCTATGCTTATCGGCACTAACTGTTTTGAAATCATTTTGTAACTGTTGAAAAGATCATTTTCAAAAGAGATTTAAACTGAGCCAAGATATTTCTAAGGATTTCACAACTTCACTATTTTCTCAAAGGATTGTACCCTGCTTCTATATAGCATGATGGTTTGCTTTACATGATTTCTTACTGCTCAGTTGTTATCTACCTTTATTACTCACTGAGTTGGAGTACTCACTTTACTCCCTGCACCTTGTGTGCAGATGCAGGTATTTATACACCCGGTAGCGGGTTTTGGCTGACCGGAGGCAGTGTTGTCTGATTTAACGAGGTGGCTACCCGCGTTCACAGCACCATACTTAATCCTTTGTTTATCATTCCTATTTTGTTTATTTCAAGCTTAATAGTTGTATTTATACTCTAATAGAAGCTCGTGACTTGTGACACCCCGGTTTGGACTGTGTCGGGGTGGTTATACTATTATTATCTATGTTTCCACAAATTACTGTTATTAAATCGTGCTTCATAATTGCTTAATGGTAATTAACTACTTAAAAGAGGTATTCTGTATTGGTCTGGTTGGCCCTGTCTTCACGAGAGGCGCCATCACGACCGGGTTCGGGAATTGAGTCGTGACAATAATCAAAATGTGATTTTAGGGTCAAATACACAAAAGAGAAACCTCAATCATCCTTCACAACCTAAGATTTCAAGAATAACATAATTATTCCATCTCTCTCCAAAACCTTTCATGAACCAAACTAACCAACTTCGCAAGACACGAAACATCAAGTGAACATAGAAAAGGCAATAAATTGGGGAACGGGGCTGAAATACACAAAAGGATCGGCCAAGTCGTTATACTGGTGCTGGTTGCTGGTGTTGTTCTTCATGAACACGGAAGGAATCACATGTTCACGATGAAGTATTTTGGGTGCTGGGTTTTTGTGTTATGAGAACAAGATAGGAAAGCCGCGATTACGGAGAAGGAACTGGAGGCCAGGCATTTTTTGCTCTACGCATACGCGACTAGAGTGTCGCATTGTGAGGAGGAGACTGATGGGTTGATTTCTCTTTGCAAACACAACAGGATGATTATGTCTGTGATGAAGTGGCTTAGGGGTGGGCAGGAATTGGCCTTATGCAAACGCGATTAGCTTTACGCAAATGGCATAGGTTTTGAGCGCAATACTTCACGAGCACTGGGGGGTTTTGCGATCGCGATGGGGGAACTTTTGGTAGTAGAAAATTTATCCTTCGCGACTGCGAGGGTGCTTCCACAATCATAAAGATTAATGAATAGGTAGTGTATAAGATGCAAAATAGGGACTTAGCTCATTTCATCTCATTTCAAGCCGACTTTGGGGCGATTTTGAAGGGGCATTTTCATCATTTATCATAAGGTAAGTGATTCCAACTTATTTTGAGCTAAATACATAGATTATATATAAATTTAACCATGTAAATTGGTAGAAATTGTGGGATTTCAATGGAAAACCTTGAAATTATATCTTTGAGTTTTGACAACGAAATTGGACATGGAATTCGAAATAAATTATGTATTTGAGTTTGTGTGGCTATGAATAATATTAGCTTTGAGACTTTTTTACATTTGGGTGCCCAAGATCGAGGGTTGAATTTTTTGACTTTTCATATGGAGTCGAGAATTGTTTCCAGTTATCAATTTACGAGTTTTTGAGTATTTTTTGATTGGTTTGTACATTCTTTGACTAGTTTTGGATCGTTTGACGTTGATTTGAGGTGTTAGAGAGGCATGGAGAAGATTATCAGATTTTGGAGTAAGGTAAGTCTCTTGTTTAACATTGTAAGAAGGAATTTACTCTGTATGCGCTATAACTGCTACATACTATGTGTTACAGGAGCTACACATGTATGAGGTGACGAGCGTCAACGCTTATACTAGGTTCTTGATTATGTCCAGGTAGACTTAGACTCACGCTATGCTTCACTTATACTACTTGAGTTATTTTGTCTATTTAAATTCTTTAATTTATATTTAGCCTAAGACTAGACTTGTATAGAATATTGAAATTTGCTATTCTAAAAACTTGACATGCTACTTGATTCGCTACAAAAATTATTCTTTCTCTTATGGGTTCCTCCCGTGCTTTACGTATTTTTCACGAGCCAATTTCCACCATAAGCGGTGATGTCTCCCAATTGCTGACATTAGGCAAGCCAACAGTGAACCATCAACACAATTATCCATTCATAAAACTTTTAAAATCAAGAATTACATTAACAAAGTCGAATTAAGTTTAGAAACCACAGTAAAATACTTTCATTCTTACTAAGTCACAAATTATGAACCAATCATAAAGCAAAATGATGCTAATATTAGGTACAACCATGAACATCTATTGGAAATCGATAAAATCCGGTGTTACTCGTGCATGAGCATCTAGTAGAATATACAAAACCACTGTAACTACTGGATGGAGTGAAAATAGATAGAATGAAATAAACATAAAGGGAAAGGAGACTTCGGGTGTTGTGAGTCAATTCATGGAACGCAACTCACCACTAAGTCTCTAGCAGATGCGACTACGTACCCGAGTGACCACCCGATGTCCTGTCTCTAGAGCTATACATAATTTGGTAAATACCAAATTACCGTACCGAAACCAAAAAATTTGGTATTTGGTATACGGTATTTTAGAATTTGGTATGGTATTTGGTTTAAATTTTAAAAAAAAATTGGTATTAGGTATGGTCTTTGGTATTTAAAAATAAAATACCGAAATACCGATACCGTACCGTATATATTATATTACACAAAACACATATTAACAATGATAAAATAAATATAAAAAATCTAAAATTTAACTTTCCTTTATTCTCAAAGTTCATCAATAATCTCTAAACAAGTAACAAGACATTTCTAAAGATCAAATATTCTTTTATGTACAATTTTGCTATTTGGGTCGATATTAGCTAGTCTTGGACAAAATTTTTGTCAAGAAACATTTTTAGTTTGTATTTTTGAGTATTTTAATTAAGAATATTAGAGTTATGGCTCTATGCACTAGTTAGTATTCAAACTGAATAAATCGAAGTTACCAAACCGAATAAACCGAAATCGAAAGGAGAAAAATCGAATCATACCGAATTTAATTAGGTACGGTAATGGTATAGGATTTTAAGAAAATGAATATCAAAAATAACGAACTAAAGTATCTAAATACCGTACCGTACTGACCGACGAACACCCCTACTTGTCTCTGTAACTTCGCAATTAGTGCAGAAATGTAGTGTTAGTAAGTAAATCAACACGTACCTAGTAAGTATCTAGTCTAACCTCGAAGAAGTAGTGGCAAGGGGTCGACATCGGTGTTTACTAGTGGTTCAATATCAGTGTACATAAAATTAGACAGGTGTCACGACCCAAATCCCCGTGATTGGCACTTGGCACCCAACCCGATCCGAGTGAACCAAACCATATGATGCACCCCAATTATATGTATGAAAAATAATCTAACAGCGGAAGCTTTTTGAAAATCATATACATTTCAATTTAAATCATGACCAATTCAAAAGTATAATTGACACCTTTTTGTAATAATAACTAAATCAAATCAAATAATATCTTTTCATGTATGTCATGTACACTCCCATTACTACAATGCATCGCATTTATTGACGAAGCCTATATATTAAGGAATAGACACTAGGCCCAATGCCCAAATTAAAAGAAAATAACAAAATAGCTACCACGAAATAGGAGTGGTGCCTCGCCATATACCTTGGGAAGAGAGTCATCCTAGCCAAATGAGCATATCATGTATCATACTTCCTCCTGAAACATATAAAGTAAGCGGGGCCCTGGAGATAGCCCTCTGAGGGGCTGAGTACACCACCACAGTACTCAATAAGTATTATAGACTCTCTCTAACTCAAGTTATTGGGACAAACTTTACTGAAATAATGCACCAGTATTTGATATAAAACAATAAGTAGTTTTATCAATACATGATCTTTATCATTTTAAATAAAAGACAAGTGAAATATAACCTACGATATAAACTTTTAAAACATTTACATAAATCCAATATTTTGAATAAAATCATACAATACTATTACAATTGCCTTAAATCATTAAAATCGCTTTCGGCTTCTGAGGCCTAAACGTAAGAAAATTATTCTTTATCTTTCACCGGGAGCACTATACAGACACCAACATTAGAACAAGGTCAACTAGGTGATCAACCTAGTGGCAAGTATCATATACCCTACTTGCTCAAGTCGTCTCATCGTAGTGCTGCACGAATCTACTCAGCCATGCTAATGTAGCACATTTGCCCCACTTGGGGGACTTATCCCACAAACCTCGGCTTAGCCTTGGAAAGTGTCCCTAGACTGACTCGTATAGTTTTATTATAACGAATAACCTTCGAACCAATCTCGGTGGTCTCCACTCGTAACTCTCAAAATATTTGATATTTCAAAAATAGATTCATAACATAGTAGATTCAAAGGATCTATTTTTATCAAAATATAGCATTAATAGACAATTTAAACCATTTGAACAAAAATCAACTAAACAACCTTTTATATGTTAAAGCCTTTAGAAATGTAATATTAATCTTTAAAATGATACTGCAAGTGCTATTTTATTTATTAATTTTTCAAAAGACATACTTTTTGTACACGGTAAAATTGGAGGGTCTAATTTTCGGCCATTAAGATGCTTCGTAAGCACGTTTTCCAAAGGCTCGAGGCTATGGTCGAGATTTGCACCCGAGGGATTATCAACGTCCGACCTAGAGACAGTGCATGTCAACAGTTATGGTGAAAAAGTAGGAAGTTCCCTAGGCACGCGACTAAAGCTGGCAAAGCCTAGTAGGCTAGTTCAGACCTGTATCATAGCATTTAATGGTTGTACCAGCCCCATATTTTTATAATAAATGCATTTGTACTATTTTGGGATTCCCCTGATATATATATGGTATCTTCATCACTTTGTAAAGGCATCTGATACTCAATATTGAATATACAAGAACATTCTCTATGCTCTCTAACTTAACTTATTCTCTTGTTATCATTACTTACATTTATTGCTTATATCCATTGTGTTCTATGTATTTTTCTTTATTTATTACTCATTGTTGATCATATAGAGTTGCAATCGTAACTCTCATAACTGGTAATCCCCCCTCGATTGCCCCTATCCGAGCGTCTGACTCGACCTCGAGGCCCGTATACGCTAGCTCGAGGCCCCAATTTCCAGCCATTCGGTTTGGTGATTATACTATCTACATGCTTTTATCTCATTTTCTAATCTCTTACTTAGCATCTATTTCCTAAAAAACTAGCATTAAAATAGATCACGTATTTTTAGAACCACAAAATTAAATATAATTGTAATTACCATTTTCGAGGTAAATATTTTGGCGTCCACCGTGGGGCTAAAAATAATAGTGATTATTTTCTTGCTGGTTCACTACATAACACAAGTTATCTTTCACACTTTTTTTTGTCCAAGATCTTTAATTTCAGGTCAAAATGTCTAACTCAGTAAATGCACGTGAAAACAAAAATCTTGAGGACCATATAAAGAATGGTGTGGATGTTCCAGGTGTTGGTATACCATCACGAAACTCTGAGAATGCACCAGAACCAATCCTCGTGGACGTGGTCTTGCACGATGCTCAACATGTCGAAATAACCTCTCACACCAATAGGAGCATACACCTAGGAGATCAACAAGAAGCTCAAAAAACTCTAGCTCAGGAAGAACAAGGGGTTAGACTTCACGTCAAATTTGAAATGTTACAGGAAAAATATCTGGCGATTGCTCAGCTGTAAATTCACCAGAAAACTCCCAGCACGGTAGCATCAGGAATGGCTCCCCCAGCAGAGCAAGTACTGGAAAAATCGAGTAACAACGGGTCGGCAGCCAACCTCTCCCGATGCTCGAGGACCTCACCAAGAGGATGAAGTCATGCGAGAAAAAGATAGAAGCCAACGATAAGAAGGTAGAGACATACAATTCTAGGGTCAATCAAATTCCGGGCGCACCCTCGGTCCTGAAGGGTGTAGATTAGAAGAAGTTTGTACAAAAGCCATTCATGTAGGAAGCTGCTCCGAAACCCATTCCAAAGAAGTTTAGAATGCCCAATCTTTCGAAGTACAACGGAACCTCGGACCCCAACGAGCACGTTACTACTTACACTTATGAGGTGAAGGGCAACAACCTGATGGACGATGAGATCGAATCTGTCCTGCTAAAGAAGTTTGGGGAAACACTCTAGAAAGGGGGCATGATGTGGTATAACAACCTAGCTCCTAACTTTATAGATTAATTTGGCATGCTGGCAGATTTGTTCATCAAGGCACATGCCGGTGCCATCAAGGTAGCTACAAGGAAATTTGACGTTTTCAAAATCAAGCAAAGGGAGAACGAGATGTTACGAGAGTTCGTATCTTGCTTACAAATGGAACTACCACCGATCTACGACGACTGGGCGGTGCAGGCCTCCACTCAAGGTTTGAACAAGAAAATCTCGGTAGCTTCTTAGCAACTAAAGCAGAACTTAGTCGAGTATCCCGTCGTGACTTGGTCGGACATCCACAACTGATACCAATCAAAGATCAGGGCCGAAGACGACCAATGAGGAGCCCCTTCGGGATCAATATATCCTACCAGGCTTCCGGCAAAAGAGCCACAACTAAACAAGGAAAGATACCAACCATACGCGTAAGATAGAAGAAACGCCCCGAGGTGCAACATACCCCACAATGACCGAAGGATGGATCGAGGCCAGAATCCTCGGGGACTTGTCAGCAGAGCTGGATTCGGTAGGCACACAGGGGCGACAGAGGCACCTCGCTTGTTGGAATACAACTTCAACATCAATGTTTCAGACATCATATTCGCCATCAACAAAATAAGAGACATCAAATGGCCAAGGCCTATACAATTAGATCTTTCACAAAGGAACCATAATTTAATGTGTGAATTTCACAACACGAACGGTCACAGGACTGAAAATTGCTGACAACCCCGGGAAGAAGTAGCTCGACTACTCAGAAAAGGTCACCTCCGAGAATTCCTCAGCGATCGAAACAAAAATCAATTCCGGGAAAGAGAGGAGACCAAGAAGAATGAAATGGATAAGCCACAACATGTCATCCACATGATCTTAGAAGGCATCGACGCTCCACAAGAACCCATGGTCAGAAGAACAAAAATATCCATCACCAGAGAAAAGCAAACTCGAGGTTACATACCCGAGGATGCTCTCACATTTAGTGATGAGTACATCGAGAACTTGTCACATCCTCACAACGACGCACTGGTAATCTTTTTCCTTGTGAATACATTTCAAATTAAACGTGTACTTGTGGATCCAGGTAGCTCAGCCAATATTATCAGGTCGAGGGTGGTAGAGCAGCTCGAACTGCTTGACCAAATCGTACCCGCCACTCAACTCCTTAACGGGTTCAACATGGCGAGCAAAACAATGAAAGGGAAAATCACCCTACCGGTCAACGTGGCCAGCACAACCCAAAATGTTAAAGTCCATATCATCGAAGAAGACATAAGGTACAATGCCTTGTTTGGGAGGCCATGGATATACTGCATGAGATCAGTACCATCCACGCTCCATGAAATAATGAAATTTCCAACAAAAGATGCGATAAAAATCGTCTACGGGGAATAGCATGCAGCAAAAGAGATGTTTGCGGTGCACGATGTGGCACCGACACCAATACCTCCGCCACCGAAGGAGCCAAATTATAAGCAAACAATAAATAGCGATAAAAAGATACATTCTCAGCTAAGCCCGATCGAATGAAGAAAAGGACCATACTGCATTCTCGTAACAAGCGATTGAAACATATCAGGGCTCGAAACATCGCCAACACTACGATATGATCGTCTCCCTTTTTTCGTCTACATTTTGTACTAACTTGAGTGCAGGTATCCGATAAAAACAATCGAAGCTATTTCCAACTCGAAGTTCTTAGGTTCCAAAAGCATATGTTGCACTTTTTTCCTTCGATCGGTTTTTTATCCCAAGAGTGGTTTTACTGGTAAGGTTTTTAACGAGGCAATATCTATATGCTACCTAAGAAAGACTCAGCAAGTATTCAAGGCTTCTTTTCAATCAACCTAGAATACTAGAGGGCATCCCCCCAGGAAGAACACCTCCTTGGAGAAGCCAATATGCGCTAAATGGGGTCTCGTTAGGAAAATGATATACCGGGGCAAATGGTCGAACAAATTGTGCCCATATAGAATAATCGAGCCCTTAACAGCGAAAACATGTATGATTGTACCAAGTAATCAAAGAATGTTTTCCATCAAAGCATTTCGTGTTTCAAAAGGGTCCGACATTTTTTACAAAAAACATCCCGAACACTCGGGGGACTGGTGTCAACAATTCAAAGCCGTATGACCTCCGGGTCGGAGCTTCAAACTCGTAAGCCCTCAATAAGGCAATATCAAGTTTAAAAAAATGGCTCCAAAGCCAAAAATTGTCCTGAACACTCAAGGACTGGAGTTAACAATTCGAAGTCGTATGACCTCCGGGTCGGAGCTTCAAACTCATAAGCCCTCAATGAGGCAACATCAAGTTTACAAAAATGGCTCCAAAGCCCAAAAAACGTCCCAAACACTTGAGGATTGGCGTCAACAATTTGAAGTCGTATGACCTCCAGGTCGGAGCTTCAAATTCATAAGCCCTCAACGAGGAAACATCAAGTTTGCAAAAATGATTCCAGAAGCCAAAAACGTTCCAAACACTCGGGGACTTGCGTCCAAAACTCAAAGCCACATGACCTTCGGGTCAAAAACTCTGAACTCGTAAGCCCTCAATGAGGTAATACCAAGTTTACAAGAAATGCCTCTCAAGCTAGGAAATTTTCGATGACTCAGGGATTGCCACTAATAGCCACCCCCATCGACTTATCAAAAACCCAAGGCCATAAGACCCCAAGTGGGCAGCCTCAGTCTCGTAAGACCTATATAAGGCAATAACAATATCTGTAAGACCTCAAGCAAGGTATAAACCATACTTGTACTAAGTAATAATATCTGTAAGACCTCAAGAAAGGCATGAACCATACTTGTACCAAGTAATAGTATCTGTAAGGCCTCAAGCAAGGCATGAACCCGATCTTAAGGTTAAGGTTATATATCAAACTTATAAGACCCCTAAAAAGGCATACCCTCGATATAGATGCCGAAACTATTTCACTCGGGGACTGAAACGCTCCGGCCAAATACAATGACTACGGTCGCAAGGTTGTACCAGCCAAACTAATACGATTCGGGGACGCCCGACCATCGCTATAAAATTACAGGCCTTCAATTGCTTCGAATGTACTTTGAAAAGAACTGGTTAAACAGGCTACCCTTGACATAGGCAAAGAGCTTTGACCATGTCAGCTCCAAACTATAGGCTTCAAGATACTCAACCACCGAGCCAAAACCTCCCGAGGTGCTCGATCATCACAACATAACTACTTGCAATCGAGGTTCTATCGAACCGTCGAAGAGTCAGGCAAAACACAATCTCAAAAAGTCCTTAACGAGGGAAAAATAAAGCCTATATTAGAGGTCGTAACGACCCAATATGTAAGAGCCACTGACGTCAGCCCATATAAAAGTTTGTACTGACTCAATGCATAAGAGCCACTGTCGCTAGCCCATATATAAGGTTATACCGACCCAATGCGTAAGAGCTACTGTTGCCAGCCCATATAAAAGGTCATACCAACACAATGCGTAAGAGCCACTGGCGTCAACCCATAAAAAAGGTCGTACTGACTAAACGCGTAAGAGCCTAAAGGATAGATTTAAACTCAAAAACTTAAAGTTCAATGAGCTCAAGTCAAAACCTGACTCGGAGACTGAACCCGAAATAGTTAACTGAATATGCATAAAATCAAAGTATAAGAGCTTAAATGTCGGCTTATACTAAAAGGTCATGCTGACCAAACGCGTAAGAGCCTACGGGATAGCCCAACGAGCCTCAGGGCCGTATTGTAAATCTAAGGGTTCTTTAACTCGAAGACTAGTTCATCTGGCTAATAACTGACAAACATCGAAGCAAAGGGGAAGTACATGAAAAACAAAATTGTAGGGCTTCCTTTTTCTAGATATATGTGAAAGAATGCAAGCTCCATTTACAATGTACTTTGAAAGCACTATGCACAAAATTAAAAAGGAAAGTCCTAATCTATGTCCCCCTCAAGGAACGGCCCATCGATCTCTTTCTCGCTATCTTCGGTATCGGACAGAAGGAACGTAGCATCATATTTGTTCGCATTTGCCTGCTTTATATCTTCCGAGAGATCAAAACCCATAGCGTGGATCTCTTTGAGGGTTTCCCTTTGAGATTTGCACCGAGCATACTCCTTGCTTCTACCGTCACGTTCAAGATCCCCTCTCAGTTCACCTCGAGCATCGGTAGCGTCCTTTAAATAGACGACCACTTTATTATCAGCCTTAGTTCGGACCGCTTCGGCTTCGGCATCTATAACTTCGGCCTTCATCATCAGAAACTCATACTCAAGCCTTGTAAGCATGTCTATTTGGACCTAGATGCTCTCACAAACACTGCAAAGCTGTACTTCAAGGGTAGAAGCCTTGGCCAAAACATCTTTACTAGCTACAACATGGGCGTCCACCTGAGCCCTTAACTCATCACACTCATGCTTGGCATGACCAACTTCGCTCTAAAGGCGTTCCAGGTCCTCCATCTCTTTCTGCAACTAAAGTAAACAAAATATTAGCCTCAGGATATAGAAGAAGAAACATCCTGTCCCTTGGGACAAATATTACGTGCTCCTTCAGCTAGCTTTCATAATTCAGGCTTCGACTCGACTCATACTGTAAGTGTGCTAACTCGACTTCTCTTTCGTCGCAAAGAAGCCTGAGGGTTTTCGCCCCATCCAAAGCTTTTTGCAAACTGGCTTCACGATGAAGCAGCTCAGACTTGACCTTGTCAAAGGCCTGTGAAAAGGCAGCTCAATAAGAAAGGGAAGGAACGAAACTAAAAATCCTGTACCGACTACCGAAACTCACCACAGAGTAGAGCCGATGAGCTTCCTCGAATGTCAAGCGCACATTTACTAGTCTGGCTCCCTCAGAAATAGTAGAACTGATCCCGGTTGGGACACACTCACTCGGTGTATGTGGCCCCTGGCTTCGAACGTCCCTCAAAGTGCCTTCGATGGGAGAAAAAGTCGGCGATCTCATTCCTCAAAGTACTTTCGACGAGAAAGGTAGGTAGTAGCGAGGAGGTACCATTTGTCTCAAGCCATAAATCTCGAGTGCAATAGTCTCAGTCGATACATCCTCTCTGAGCCCCCGGCCTGGACTCGTCTTGCCATAAGCATTGTCCCCATGCGAAGGCCCTTTTTGCTTATTATTATCATTCCTTAGCCCAGAAGCTGGTGATCCTTCTCCCTCTCCGAGAGGGAACGATCTCGCCTCAAAGGACTCCCCGATGCCTACGATAACAGAGTTAGTATGGATGAAAAGAAAGTGCCATTCAAAAAGGAGCGAATCACATAACAGGTACCATGGTGTTTCGCATCTATCTACCATTACACGAGTCTCGCCACTTACGTTCATCACAAGTCGAGTAGGCTGCCAATTTCCAAGCCCAATCCATCAGGTTAGGGACCTCGTATGGCATCCAATGAATCACTATAGAAAGGGCACAAGTATGACACTTACGTATGAAATTCTCCACCGTAAATAAAATAATGAAGGCACAAGTATACCACTTACATGTAAAATTCCATTCCTCGGGAAATGGTATAAACTCCGGGGGGATAATGTCAATAGTCCGTACTCGGATGAATCGGCTCATCCATCCTTGATCCATATCTTCTTCATAATCGACCACGAAGGGCCTAGGGAATCGGCATCGAAGGGTTAGCAGGCCTTAGTGATGAAAAGGCCGGTACAGCCTAATGAGATGACTAAGGGTGGACTCAAGCCCTGCTTCCTCCACGTAAAATCTCATCATCAACACTGTCCCCCAAAATGACGGATGAACCTCTTCTAAAGTAGCTCAATACTTTTGATAGAAGTCAAGTACAACTATATCAAGGGGACCCAGCGTAAAGGGGTACGTGTACACATTCAAAAACTCCTCTGCATGATCCATAATGCTCTTTTTCGGGGAAGGTACCTGCAGTACTACCTTTCCCCCCATCTAATATATTTCCTCATTGACTTAAGGTGCTCTTCTCCTATTAGAGAAATAAACTTCGAGGTATACTCCTGATGACCCTGAACATTGGGAGGTTTTTCTGACAAAAAGTCCTCGCTCGAAGAAAAATGTCCCAAGGTTGGCTCGCCTAGCACCAGCGGCGCTCCTCCAACCAGGCAAGAACTAGAGGCGGAACTTCCTCCTCCTTGCCGAATGATTCCTGGCACAATATCCACAACTAAAGTAAAACTAGGAAATTGGAGCAGGAATTTGAACAAAGGCTTTAAAGTTAAAATGGTGAAGGAGGATAGCTACTCAGAAAATCGGGACCCTCAAAAGAGGGAAGACAAACCTATATATACAGAGAAAGCGGAGACTGTCCTCCTATCTTAAAGGCCAATCAAAAATACTAACTAGGCCATCATCACTTTGGGAAAATGTACTGGCGCGATTTCCCCGATCACTTCCTAACTACGTCTTACAATTAATGCTGCCATGTGATATTTTGGGGATCAAAAACCCCCCGCATCAACAAGCCTCAAGATGGTACAATATCTCGAGGACCTCTATAAATAAGAAGATAGGCCATAAAGAACCATTGATATCATTACAAGCCTTGAGATGGTACCCGATTTCGAGGACCTCTATCAAGAAGAAGATAGACTCTAAGGAGTCATTGGTATCATTACAAGCTTCGAGATGGTACTCAATCTCGAGGATCTCTATCAAAAAGAAGGTAATCTCTAAAAACCTACTCATATGGGTTTGACCTCGAGGTGGTACCCTACCTCAAGGATTTTTGCTATTGTAAGTACGGATCATTTACCCGATCCTCCGGCCCTCGAGCTACCTAAGCCTGAGCCAATTTCCGGTGAAAACTACTAATAAACCATTAGGGTTGTTTCTCGCCCTCGGGTCGACTTAAAATCGTCCTCTCGGTTACTTTAACCCAGGTACCATCTAAATTTGGGTGAGCCCTCATCTTGGATCTATCTGCAATGCCTTAAGGCTATCTTCACTCTGAGTCCAAAACAAGTTTCCAGGTTGCCCGAGCTTGAGCAAACTCTCACTCGCGGGCTACTTTTGAAAGCCTAAAGGTTATATTTATTCTCAGACATTTGAGCAAGTTCCCCCTCGAGGACTATCACCAGGTCCTAAAAGGCTAAGTTTCGTTCTAACAATTTCGAAGTCCTATTCTCACTCAACCCGAAATCGGGGACCTGACGGCCCGAGTTTATCAATCCAATCTAGGCTCAGTCTGAGGAACGTCAAAAGGTTCTATGGGGTATCGTGTTAATCAATCAATAGCTAAAGAAATGCTTACACCTGGGCTTGGTATTCATACCGACCGGTAGATTCATGCATTCAGATTCTTCATAAACGCAGATAAAGGAAAATATAGCATAAATTAGATACAAATTGAAGAAACATCTTTGTCGTCATAAATGATGATTACAAAAAGCCCATAAAAGGACCTTACACATGATTACAAAAGCCTACGAAGGGTCTTTACACAGAAACAAAGAAGCAAAAGTAATAGCTAAAAGTCTAATCTACTCTCAGGGGTACATCCTCGGGAGAAATGCCTTCGAGAATCATTTTTTTAGGGTCTCATCTCGGCCTTCCCATCAACGTCTTCAAGGACGAGGAAGAGGCAGCAAAATGATGTAGAAGAAGCAGAAAAAGATGAAGAAGAAGTTGTAATCCTCCAAAGAGCAAAAGTTTTTACCAGGACGAGAAAAGTACAGCCTTATAGAAGATTTGGCGAGCGTAGGCCTTACCTGCACGGCTACTAAGAGTCCATTTCTTGGAACATTGTGCCGTGCAAGTTAGTGGCCGGTAGTGCCGCTTCACCCATGGAAAGAAAAAGGGATGAAGTACCGCACCAAGCCGGAGTAGGGAGGTGAGCAACGGTGTAAAGTCTGAACATCCTCCCGAGCAGCAGTGTAGAGTCTGAATATCTTCCTAAGTAGCAAGAAATCGGTGCCCCTATCTCACAATCTCGAGCCAATGAAGACAGCAGTAGCAATAACAACAAGAAGTTAGTGCAATCCCTCTTGGAGGAAGACATCTCTGAGAAAGGGCCATTGCGTAGCTGGTGAAAGCGTTGCCGTATGACCTTACGGCCATAGGCATTAAACATGAGAAATAAAATTGGATGGGAGCGACGAGAAGAAAGGAGTTAAAAATGGTGAAGAATGATTGAGCTAAGTTGTGATTCAAGAAAGCTTCCATTTATAGAGAGAGGACGGGAGCGACGAGAAGAAAGGAGTTAAAAATGGTGAAGAATGATTGAGCTAAGTTGTGATTCAAGAAAGCTTCCATTTATAGAGAGAGGGCAGCACAACCAACAGTGGCAATCAATACTCTTTGGAAAACGTATCGACAGGCGCAATCAATATTTTTGGGAGACGGATCGGCAGCAGCATTACTACTTTGAAAAAATAAGCCTACAGTGTGATAAGTGTTCCTAGGAAAGACGAATCAAAATAGGACGTCTTAGTTATCACAAAAGCTGATGTCATATATGTGACATAGTCACAAGAGGCTCAAGGAGATCGGTGTCAGAGCCGTTTCTTATCATCTCTATCTAAGAAACGCAATGACTATCTGTATGCGTTAAAATCGGAGGATCCAATTTCAGCCATTACGATGCTTCGTAAGCACGTTTTCCAAAGGCTCTAGGCTACGGTCGAGATTTATACCCGTGGGGTTATCGACGTTCGACCTCGAGACAGTGCAGGTTAACAATTATGGTGAAAAAGTGGGAAGTTCCATAAGCACGCAACTAGAGCTGGCAAAGCCTAGTAGGCTAGTTCAGACCTGTATTATGGCATTAAATGGTTGTACTGGCCCTATATCTTTGTAATAAATGCATTTGTACTATTTTGGAATTCCCCATAATATATAAAGGGGATCATTGTCACTTTGTAAAGGCATCTGATATTCAATATTGAATACACAAGAACATTCTCTCTGCTCTCTAACTTAACATATTCTCTTGTTCTCATTACTTACATTTATTGCGTATATCCATTGTGTTTTATTTATTATTCTTTATATATTGCTCATTATTGATCATAAAGAACCGCAATCGCAACTCTCATAAATGATAATCCCCCTTCGATTGCCCTTATTCGAGCATCCGACTCGACCTCGAGGCCCGTATACGCCAACTCGAGGCCTCGATTTCCAGCCATTCAGTTTGGTCATTATACTATCTACAAGCTTTTATTTTATTTTTTAATCTCTTACTTAGCATCTATTTCCTAAACAACTAGCATAAAAATAGATCAAGTATTTTTAGAACCACAAAATCAAATCTAATTATAATTACTATTTTCGAGGTAAACACTTTAAATGAAAACTTATCTTTAGCACTCAAATATGTATACTCTTATCAACATATAAACTTTAATAAAAACTTATAACATTTGCCTTAAGTGTCATTCTCCAAACAAGATTTAAAATATAATTTTATAAAACAACATGACACTACATATATAACGTAATATTTTAGTGCATGAAGACATCCGCACTTATTTGTTTCCACAAGCACACATTTACGAACAACTTACGCATTAACTCTTATTAACATTCACAAACTTTCTATTCTCTTCCATTTCTCCAACATTGATTAAAATACTCAAACATCACCAACAAATTGATATTTACAATTAGGTATCCTAAATACATCAAAACATAACCTAAAGTATTGATCAATAACCATGTATGGCTAATAAGTTGTCTACAAGCCTCCAACAATGCAAATCATATAATATATTCACATGCTAGCCTGTTCAGCTTCATTCTTATAATTTAATACTATCACAATCCAAAATCTACTAGTAGTGATGGTACGTAACCTAACCCGCTAGGTGTGAGCAGCTAATTTTTGCCCCACATAGAAATTATTCCAAAAAAAAGACCAAAAGAAATTTTAATGGAGGATTTTATGAGTTTTTCTTTATTTAGTTGAATTTCATGCATGTTTAATATCTTAAAATCATAGAAAAATTATAAAAATTGTCACATTTTAATTTCATGACATCTTAGGTTTAATTTGTATTTTTAGGAATTAGTCACTCTTTAATTGTTAGAATTAATACATAAAAAACCAACCAAATATTTTTAAAATTTTACATGCATTTGTTAATAGATGAATAGAATTAATTTTGCTAATTATATTTAAGTTAGGTCGTAATTTAGGATTTAAGTTGTTAGAATTTGAAATCAAAAGAAAAACAAAGAAAAAGAAGTAGATTTGGTCTTTTAATTTCGTTTGGGCCAGCTTAATTTGAAGCACAAAAATCTTAAATAACCTAATTACCCACACTCCAGCCCAATTGTTTTGGCCCATTAACCTTTCCCCTCATTAAAACCTAATCTCTAATTTTCTTATATGAATCAGATCCTAGACTATAGCCTGTTTGGCCAAACTTCTTTTTGGCCAAAAGTGCTTTTGTTTTTTTGCCAAAAATACTTTTGGTCAAAAATTAAGCTGTTTGGCCAAGCTTTTGGAAGGAAAAAAGTATTTTTGAGGAGAAGCAGAAGCAATTTTGGAGAAGCAGAAAAAAGTAGCTTTTCTCCAAAAGCACTTTTAGAAAAATACACTTAGAAGCAGTTTTTTGAAACTTGGCCAAACACTAATTGCTGCTCAGAATTACTTTTCAAACTAATTACCCAAACACAAACTGCTTCTCGCCAAAAGTAATTTTGATAAAAGCGCATTTGAAAAAAAAACAATTCTCAAAATAAACTGCCAAACGGGCTATAAAAGAAGGAGAACCTTCCCCTAGAGAACCCTAACGTCGTCCCCCCCC
>MU681119.1:5608-17045 GCA_026770625.1 Nicotiana glauca | reverse complement strand
TGCCTACGTATCCCCTCTTAAACGGGAATCAGGTCAGGCGTAGTTCAAATTACATCATGAAAGAAAAGCATACGATCAAATGTAGTATCGTTTCACTGCGTCTGAGTTGATAGGTTTTGGCCAGACTTCTCTGTCCATTTCTGCGAGAATAAGGGCTCCTCCAATTAGAACCCGTTGAACCATGTACGGGACCGGCCAATTGGGAGAGAATTTCCCTTTGGCTTCATCTTGGTGCGGAAATATTTTCTTTAATACCAACTGTCCTGGCGCGAACTTCCTTGGCTTGACTCTCTTGTTGAAGGCTCTGGACATTCTGTTCTGATATAATTGACCGTGGCAGACAGCATTCATTTTCTTTCCGTCTATAAGGGCTAACTGCTCGTAGTGACTCTTGACCCATTCTACATCCTCTAACTCTGCTTCATGTATGACCCTCAGGGAGGGAATTTCTACCTTGGCGGGGATGACTGCTTCTGTACCATAAACCAACATGTAGGGAGTCGCCCCAGTTGACGTGCGGACCGTGGTACGATAACCCAGTAAGGCGAGTGACAACTTCTCATTCCACTGCTTGTACTTTTCGATCATCTTCCTTAGTATCTTCTTGATGTTCTTATTGGCTACTTCTACAGCTCCATTCATCTGAGGTCTACAAGCCGTAGAGTTCTTGTGTTTAATCTTGAATGTTTCACACATTGCCTTCATCAGGTCGCTGTTGAGATTAGAACCATTGTCAGTGATGATTGATTCCGGAATCCCGAACCGGCAGACCATACGGTCACGGATGAAATATGTTACTACCTTCTTGGTGACTGCCTTGTATGATGCTGCCTCAACCCATTTGGTGAAGTAATCAATTGCTACTAGGATGAACCTGTGCCCATTTGACGCGGCTGGTTCAATTGGTCCAATGACATCCATTCCCCAAGCGGCAAACGGCCATGGCGAGCTTGTTGCAGTAAGCTCGTTTGGAGGTACCTTTATCATATATGCATGTATTTGACAACGATGGCATTTTTGGACATACTGGATGCAGTCTGTTTCCATAGTCATCCAAAAATACCCTGCTCGGAGTATCTTCTTCGCCAACATGAAACCATTCATATACGATCCGCAGGTTCCTACGTGCACTTCCTCCAATAGTCTGGTTGCTTCTCTTGCCTCTATACATCTTAATAATCCCAAATCAGGAATCCTCCTATACAGGATCCCCCCACTGTGAAAGAAGTTTTTGGACAATCTCCGAAGTATTCGTTTCTGAGTAACATTGGCAAGCTCTGGGTACTCTCCTGTTGTCAGGTATTCTCTGATATCGTGGAACCAAGGTTTACCGTCAGCTTCTTCCTCGACGTGAGCACAATAAGCTGGCTGGTCATGAATCTTGACCTGGATGGGGTCAATAAAGTTTGTATCCGAATGCTGGATCATAGATGATAAAGTGGCTAAGGCATCGACGATCTCATTCTGTATTCTGGGAACATGCCAGAATTCTGTCTTTCTGAATCTTTTCCTCAACTTTTGTACATGATGCAGATAGGAGAGTATTTTGGAATTCTTAGTTGCCCATTCTTCTCGAACCTGATGTATGAGTAGGTCCGAGTCTCCGATCACTAATAGTTCCTGAATGTTCATGTTAATTGCCAGTTTGAGCCCTAAGATGCAAGCTTTGTACTCGGCCATGTTGTTGGTGCACGGGAATCTGAGCTTTGTGAATACTGGGTAATGTTGAGCGGTTTCTGATACCAAGACCGCTACTATACCAACTCTTTTGAAATTTGCGGCTCCATCAAAAAACATCCTCCAACCATCATAGGATTCTGCAATGTCTTCTCCTATGAAGGCTATCTCTTCATCAGGAAAATACGTCTTTAGAGGTTCGTATTATCCTCCTACAGGATTCTCGGCAAGGTGATCTACCAAGGCTTGTCCTTTGAATGCCTTCTGGGTAACAGAAATGATGTCAAATTCGCTTAACAGTATTTGCCACTTGGAGAGCTTGCCGGTAGGCATGCGCTTCTGAAAGATATACTTCAATGTGTCCATTCTAGATATGAGATATGTTGTGTAGGCACAAAAGTAATGCCTCAACTTTTGAGCTACCCAAGTTAGAGCACAATAAGTGCGCTCTAATAAGGAATACCGAGCTTCGTACGGGGTGAACACCTTGCTAAGGTAATAGATGGCTTGCTCATTTCTTCCTGTTTCATCATGTTGTCCCAAAACACAACCAAATGCCCCATCCAATACTGCAAGATAAAGCAATAGAGGTCTCCTTGGCTCGGGTGGAACCAAGACTGGCGGCGTTGACAAGTATTCCTTGATTCTGTCAAAAGCCTTTTGACAGTCATCGGTCCATTTAGTGGCGGCATCCTTCTTTAGCATCTTGAAGATAGGTTCACAAATGACAGTGGACTGGGCTATGAACCGGCTGATATAGTTTAGTCTTCCCAGAAAACGCATCACGTCCTTCTTACTCTTTAGTGGTGGCAACTCTTGAATGGCTTTAACCTTTGACAGGTCCAGTTCTATTCCCCGGCGACTCACAATGAAACCCAATAATTTTCTGGCGGGAACCCCGAATGCACACTTGGCGGGATTCAGTTTCAAGTTGTATCTCCTCAGTCTGTTGAAGAATTTTCTCAAATCTCCCATGTGATCTGTAGCTTTCTTGGATTTGATGATAACGTCATACACATACACCTCGATTTCTTTATGTATCATGTCATGAAAGATAGTGGTCATGGCCCTCATGTAGGTAGCATCGACATTCTTTAAATCAAACGGCATCATTCTGTAACAGTACATTCCCCACGGCGTGATGAATGCCGTTTTCTCTGCATCTTCTTCATCCATCCATATCTGGTGGTATCCAGCAAAACAATCAATGAATGACTGCAGCTCATGTTTAGCGCAGTTATCGATCAATATGTGTGTATTTGGCAAAGGGAAATCGTCTTTAGGAGTGGCCCGGTTGAGATCCCGGTAGTCGACACAGACTCTAACTTTCCCATCCTTCTTTGGTACCGTCACAATGTTGGCTAACCATGTTGGATACTCTACCACTCTGAGAACCTTGGCTTTGACCTGCTTGGTAACCTCTTCTTTGATTTTCAAACTCATGTCTGGCTTGAACTTTCTGAGTTTCTGTTTGACCGATGGGCATGCCGAATCTGTCGGTAGCTTGTGAGCCACAATGGATGTGCTGAGGCCGGTCATATCGTCATTTGACCAGGCGAATATATCCTCATATTCTTTTAAAAACTCTGCATACTCTTGCTTTTCTGATGGTTACAGCTGTATGCTGATACGTGTTTCCTTGACATTTTCTGTGTCTCCCAAATTAATGACCTCAGTTTCGTCTAAGTTAGACTTAGTCCTGTTCTCAAAATTCTCGACCTCCCTGGCAACCTCTTCTGGTATTTCGTCCTCTTCGGAATCTATGTCCATTTGTCGCACCGTCTCGTTGCAAGTTACAGTCGTCGGTTCATCATCAAGATATGTAATAGTAATGTTGTGTAGAATAAAGTAGATGGTAGAGAAAATAAATGAGAGCAAAATATAAAGATAAGCTTTGGAAAATTTTGATTAAATTCATAATTGTCTGAAACATCGGAGCTCTTTTCAAAAGTAAAGACAATGCGAAAAAGTAAAATCAACTAAAGTAAAGTGCGATGCATATGCGTCGTTTAGCCTTGCTACCCCGAGGCTCTTCGGGCACTGGTGGTCCCGATTGACCAATTGGTGAGGCGTTCTCCTCGGTTCACAACTTGAATGGAAGGGCCTTTGTCACACCTCCTTTTTCTTACCTCGTTTGGAAGAGCCTAATTAATACACCCCAGGAAGGGATATAATAAAAGGAAGGAGTTTTTCCAATTTAAGGACAGTCGGAACGGGATTTATTTATTTATTCAGAGTCGCCACTTGGGAAATTAATGGTGTCCCAAGTCACCGGTTGAATCCCGAACCGAGGAAATTATATGACTCTATTAACAGTCCGCGAATCAGAAATCCGGATAAGGAATTTTGTTAACCCGAGAGAAGGTGTTAGGCATTCCCGAATTCTGTGGTTCTAGCACGGTCGCTCAACTGTTTTATTTGATTTTATCTGATTTCAAAACATGTTCTATTTTATGTGTCATTTTGTTAATAATCCGCTTTTATTATTGAATTTTACATGAATTGCAACATTGTGAAAATGTATCTCGAACCATGTCGCACCAGTGCACCCGTGGCTTTTGACACATTTCGACTTCGTTGAGATTTAGATTTGGGTCACATAAATGTGCACCCGTATTTAGAAAATTATCATTATTAAAATACGCGTCTAAAGCAACTACGCGTTTATTATTTTTGGAGAAGACCGTAAAATTCGCTAAACGGTCCGCCCGAATTCTAAGTATTTTATAGCATTTATCGAGGGCCCCGCAATTTATGCGTTTGATTTGGCGAGGCTCATCTCATTTTTATTATTTTAAAAGGCCAAACCTAAAGTAATCTATAGTTTTCTACTTAACCTTTGTCTCTAATAACAAAAGAAAAGGTCCTAATTAATTCTTATGATTTAAATACTACTATATTTGGGTCTATGAACTCATGTGATTTCTGACCCTTAACCAATTCAGGCCCTAAACATAGCCCATATAAGAAATCATTACCCAGGTGTGCATAACAGGTAGGCCAATTGTAAGCCTGGGACGTCTGTTTTTAAAAAAAATGCTTAAGCCCAAACTATCCGAAAGTGGACTGTTAAGCTTTGATTGTTAAACTAAACCAAATTTCAACTCAATTTGAGAAAATATGCACTAAGATTGCTCCAATTTATTTAGAGTGCACTCAACAATTGTAATAAGGAGGAACAATATTCACCTACTCAAACTAATGAAGCATTGATCCTTTGAATTCCAGTTCCAAATTGGATTATCTTATTTATTTACCTATTTGTGAGTTCCTAAATATTACTACAAATGAGTATCAGTCTAAAAGAATGGTTTGACTTTAGCAATAATGATATCAACTCATTTGCTACATCAAATTAACACTACTAAACAAATTTCAACATTCAAGTGATTTCGATATTTTTGATTTGGAGTACTGGAATTAGCTACTGAAACTTACAACCATTTTGAACCTATTTTTTACAACTACAACACTAAATCAGGCATTCAACTCACAATACAAGTCCGAAAGAGTAATAGTTACACAGTCCAATTACTACAAATTGTAAGGTGTTTCATTCATTTAACTCTACACTACAGATACTACTATCATAACTAGAAACAAGTTGATGTTAACACAAGCCAGGTTCCATTTCGTCAATTGACTACTACATGTTAATTGTTTCAGTCCTTCACACACTCATTGGAGCTAAAAAAAAACCTGGAAATAGAATAGAAATGGAGGAGAAGAAGTCAGCCAAGACAGCGTTCGAGCAGCAGCAGTAATAAACGATTCTCAACAATATTGAATAACGAACGGCCCAGGAATGGATTCAAAAATCCAGAAATATTCAACAATCAAACAGAAATTACCAAATCAACCCAAATACCACTTGAAATGCACTCAAATAGGCTCAAAATGCACCAGAATACTTGCAGCGAAACCAAAACTCATCCAAAACCAGTTTAAACAGACCCAAAATTGCTCGAAATCAGACCAGTGAACAACTGAAGTTCCAGAATCCAAGTATTGAACTAAAAAAATGGAAACCAACAACTAAAAGTAAAAAATTAACCTGAATTATCTAATGGAACAATATTTTTTTTTATTTTTGAAAGTTTTCTATTTCGAAATGAAATCTGAATTTGACAAGGAAGTTGGGGAGGGAAAATGTGGAGATTCTAAAAACTTCTTTTACAAGGCATTGGGGCTGCTTTATATAGGGAAAGATGGAGCAGCCCTCAGATTTTTAGTTTGCACTATAAGTCCTTCTTTTATTTCTTTTTAACCCGCTGTTTTTCTGACTTGCACTACAAGTTATTACACCTATTTTATTAAAATCTACATTAAAGCCCATTCTAGAAGATTCTATACCTATTATAATTCCTATACTACCTTTACCTCCTTTTGACATTTACTGTTTTTAATAAACCTACCCTTTTCCTATGCCCAAACTACCCTTGTTACCCCTTAAAATTGCTGCCAGACCTAACCTTGACCCCTATGAACTTATTATCCTGTGTTTTATTTTCATTTACTCAATTACCAAACCAAATCAACTAAGCTGATCAATATAAACTATTTGAAGCTAAATATTGAACTGAAGCAATACTAATTACTTGCTAACCAACCAAAACAAAACTGATTAAGGGGAATTAAACTAATAACTACAACTGACATCAGAAATCAGAACAAACAATTAGTACTAATTGAAATCAATCTCAATCAAACCTCCAAATCTATTCTCATGTGAAGGGATAATCTTAATTAAGCTAACTACTAATTGAAATGCAATTTACCACCTAGAATAACGGGACATAATGGCAATCAAACTAGAAATGACACCAAACTAAAAATCATCAAATTATTACTGAACTTAAATCAACACAAATACTGATCAGAAAAGAAAATTAAAAACATGCACGACTGATTTAACATAATTTTAGCAGGAAAACCAGAAAAAATGAAAACAACAGACAAAATCATAAAAGCACAAATAAAATTAAAGGGGAAAGAGTGACTTACTAACACAAAACTCTGGTCGACCAATAATGCTTGAATTCTCCAGGATTCATGATCCGTAACATCCCGAATGGTATGTTTTCGTTGAAAACATTCCATCAGGGATATTACGATCAGGTATCCTCAAGAATTAGGGTTAGGTTTTTTGGCCGGAAAACTTTGACTTGAAATTTTGTGAGTTTTAGTGGGATTTGAGGGGTTTTGATCATGGATTAGGGGTAAGGGAGGTCAGGGGAGTGTGTGGTATAAAAATGGAGTCGTTTGGCCTAAGTGACACACTGGCCGAAAAACTTCAAACGGATATTCGAAGCTTTCTGGGCAGATTCGACAGAAACCACTTAGGGGAAAGGGAAGAGGAGGTTGTATAGGACCTACGGTGTTATTTTGCACTGATTTGGAAAATTTTGTGTCTTGGCCTGAGTTTTTCGATCCAACATTCGAGAATTTCTGTAAGGATTTGAAGGAAAATAAGGTTGGATTCGTAATGAGGAGGTCGAGATGGGGTGCTGGTGTTAATTTGGGGTCGATTGGAGTTACGCCGCCGGAGATTTCCGGCCGGCGGACTTAGGGCGGAGGGTGGCTGGAGACGGTGGTGGGTTACAGGGGTCAATACGAGGAAGATAGGCTTTTGTCTCTGATTTTTGTATAATTTTAAGACAATTATATCTAATATGGAGGATCTAATAGAGACCGTTGGATTGGAATCAACGGATGGTCAAGATTGATTTTAAACTCAAGGGAGCAAAACGGCGTAGTATGGACTAGATACTACGTCGTTTGGGGTGGTCTTGGGGCCTGGAGAGGATCTGGACCGGGTGAGGGCAATTCTGGGCCAATTTTGGCCGGGCTTAGGGAATTTTGGAAGGGATTTTGCTTTGGGCTAAGACATTTGGCCCAAGCTCATTTAATTCACCTTCTTCTTTTAATTTCTTTTTTCATTTATTCAATTTTGTTTTGTTTTTATTTTTGTATTTTTATATTTTTTTGATTTTATTAAAATGATAAACCAAAGCCCTAATACAAAAATTAAATTATTTAAACTCTAAAATTATTTAAAGGAAATACTATTTAAACATACATGCAACAACAAAGTACCAAGAAACTATTTTTTTCTTGTGATTTTCTTTTGAATTTGTTCTAAAACAAATTATTACCTAATTATAACTAAAATGAAATTAAGTCCCTAACTGCAAGTGCATATTTTTTGTATTTTCATATGAATAAAAATGCATACATAAAATGCAACTAATCAACACAAAATTCAACAAAGTTTCACAAAATTGTAAAATAATAAGGAAATCATTTTATTGGAATTTTTGGGAATAATTCATATATAGGGAAAAAATCACGTGCTCACAGCTGCCCCTCTTTGCTCGGAAACATAAAAGGTTTTCGGGCAAAGATAAGTGAGCAAATACGAGCGATTTTTGCCCGTTTGAATATTCCGTGTGATACATTTTTTTGGAAACTTTCTGACCGAACCTTGCTTCAAAGGTTGCCTACATATCTTGGGCTAAACAGGAATCAATCAGTGTAGTTCGGGAGTGTCTGGTAGCTGGGACTACCAAGAGCTGTGATTTCACTGTTGTTGTTGCTGTTACTGCTCGCTGACCTCTTTATTACACCATGTCAAGCTAAAAAGAAACTATCCTAAGCTATGAATTACAAAAAAGTCCTATCTATGTCTTCAAATTTGTTCTTGTGTTGCCTTGCACTTGTATCTTGTATTCTTCCAATGGAATTCTTGTTGTTTCCTTGGCAATGTTTTTCCATTCCTCCTGATGTTGCTTGACTACTATAATTTGAAATATGTGTCCATTCTTCAGGTAGGCTCCTGTTTGTGATTGCTTGAGAAGTATTCCCTTGTTATCCAGGTGGGCTCCTGACTGCGATGCTTGAAAAGTATTCCCTTGTTCTCCAGGTGGGCTCCTGACGGCGATACTTGAAAAATATTCCCTTGTTCTCCAGGTGAGCTCCTGCTTGCAACAAAACAAAAAAAAATTTTCTGCCCCAGTATGGTGAGTGGGCATGTCTTGTTATCATATATTAAAATTCAAAGCTAAAATTCAGATTGTATTTCCCTTGTTTTCCAGGTGGGTGCCTGCTTACTGCATTTGAAAAGATATTCCCTTGTTCTTCAGATGGTCGCCTGCTTGCTTAATTTGAAATATATATTCTCTTGTTCTTCAGGTGGGCGCCTGCTTACAACAAATATACAAAACCAAGAAAATTTTCTGCCCCAGTTTGATAACTGGGTGCATGATGTTACTAAATGTTAACTTGAAAGATAAAGTTGTATTATACTTTCCTTGTTCTTCAGGTGGGTGCCTGCTTGCTGAATTTTTGAATGTATTCCCTTGTTCTTCAGGTGGGCGCCTGCTTGCTGATTTTGAAATGTATTCCCTTGTTCTTCAGGTGGGCGCCTGCTTGCTGATTTTGAAATGTATTCCCTTGTTCTTCAGGTGGGCGCCTGCTTGCTAAATTTGAAATTTATTCCCTTGTTCTTCAGGTAGGCTCCTGCTTACAACAAACATACAAACAAAGAAAAATTTTCTGCCCCAGTTTGGTGGCTGGGTACAGCATGTTATCAAATATATAAAATTGAGATCAAAATTTGAATTATACTTCCCTTGTTCTCCAGGTGGGCGCGTGACTGCTGAAACCTTGAAATGCCTTTCTTTGAATATTGCTGCTTTTCCTTAATACTTGAACATGTCCTCCCTTGTTCTCCAGGTGGGTGCCTGATTGCCGAAACTTTCTGTGTTCCCATGTTATACACATTGGTCACATTCACTTTAAAGTGATTAGTAAGGATTTGAATCTTTCGTCCCTGTTCTAATCAAAAACAATTTGTTAGTATAAAATGGTGTGAGCAAGATTTGCCATTTGGCGAGCCTCCCTGTGGGCGTGGGCTTCTGAAAGATGTACTTCAACGGATCCAGCCGGGAAATGAGATAAGTGGTATAGGCTGACAAATAATGTTTCAACTTCTGTGCCACGCAGGTCAAAGCACAACATGTCCTCTCCAATTGAGTGTATTTTACCTTGTAAGATGTGAATTTCTTGCTGAGGTAGTAAATTTCTTGCTCTTTCTTCCCTGTAACATCATGTTGCCCCAGTACACATCCAAAAGAATTGTCCAATACCATCAAATAAAGGATCAAAGGTCTTCCTGGCTCGGGCGAAACCAATACAGGTGGATTGGCCAAATACTCTTTGATTTTGTCAAATGCAGCCTGGCACTCATCTGTCCATTTAACTGCAGCATCTTTCTTAAATAGTTTAAAGGTAGGCTCGCAAGTTGACGCAAGCTGAGCAATGAACCTGCTGATATAATTCAATCTTCCGAGTAAACTCATCACTTCTTTCTTACTCTTTGGTGGAGGCAATTCTTGGATGTCTTTGATTTTAGACGAGTCCAACTCAATACCACGTCGACTCACCACAAACCCCAACAACTTCCCTGATGGCACCCCAAAAGCATATTTTGCTGGATTGAGCTTGAGATTGTACCTGTGAAGCCTCTGGGAAAACTTCCTCAGGTCTTTAACATGATCACACTGCTTTTTGGAATTGATAATTACAACATCCACATAAACTTCAATCTCCCGATATATTATATCATGGAACATGGTGGTCATCACCCTCGTGTATGTTGCCCCTGCATTTTTCAGTCCAAACGGCATCACCCTATAACAGTATGTTCCCCAAGGTGTGATGAATGCCGTCTTTTCAACATCTTCTTCATCCATCAAAATCTTGTGGTAACCCGCATAACAGTCCACAAAAGAGCCGATCTCATGTTTGGCACAGTTGTCTATCAGTATGTGGATGTTTGGCAATGGAAAATTGTCTTTTGGACTTGCTTTATTAAGATCTCGATAATCAACACACACTCTGGTCTTTCCATCTTTCTTTGGCACATGCACAACATTGGCTAACCAGGTGGGATATTTGGTAACCCTTATAACTTTCGCCTCAAACTGCTTGTTGACTTCTTCTTTTATTTTCACACTGATATCCGTCTTGAATTTTCTCAGCTTCTGCTTGACAGGCGAACATTCCGAATAAGTAGGCAATTTGTGAACCACCAAATCAGTACTCAGACCTGGCATATCATCGTATGACCATGCAAAGATATCTTTATATTCTAACAACAACTTGATCAACTCATCCCTGAGTGAAGCTTCCAAATGGACACTTATTTTTGTTTCCCAAACATTTTCCTGATCCCCTAGATTAATTGCTTCTGTCTCATTCAAGTTTGGTTTGGGTTTTTCCTCATATTGACTCAACTCTTTACTAATTTCTTCCAAAGCTTCCTCATCATCATACTCCACTTCATTATCACTTTTAATTTCTTGTATTACTATTTGATTATCAAGACTAAGCCGGGAATTCCTCATGCATGACACATCATTGAAATCAGCATAAAATGGACTGTACAAGAAAAAGAAAAATAAAATAAAGCTATCAAGAATGGAGGGAGAAAATTGCATTTCACTAAAATTCGAAAGACAACAAGGTTTGACTCATCCGATTGGACGAAACATAGAAATATGTATTACAACCTTGAAATAAGCAGATTTAAAAGCAAAACAAAAGCTAACTACCACAACTCCCTCCATATTGGAAGAGGAGTAGCTTCCCAGTTGTTCAAATTGGCCCGAGATCCCACGAACTGGACATCAATTCTGCTTGTACCCTCATCTGTTTCTACCATATCCACTTCTTTGAACAACTTTTCAAATCTTTCAAT
>MU681115.1:119129-137455 GCA_026770625.1 Nicotiana glauca | reverse complement strand
TTACACCTGTGATTAATTCAGTAAAAATGTTTGAACTTGCTTTGGATTTATTAACGATTTGGGCCTGGTTATGACAAGAGGCCCAGATTCAATCACTATGGCCTATGAGCCTGAGCGCAACAGATACGATAATATGAATTGGGCTCTAATTAGCCCAATGCACTTCTGCGCGTTCCCCTTTTGTGTTGGATACGATTTCCAGGCCCAAAACATATAGTGGCCTGGATGTGAATGGAATATACAATAAAATTGCAATAATAGTTATGTCGAATAGGGAAAAAACAATGATAGAGAACATAGCACAACCTAGGTTTGACCTTTTAAAAATACAATGAGATGAGCCTCGTTATAAGCAAAAATACACGGGGCCCTCAAATAATTGTTATAATATTTCTTTAGACTCGGAAGGACCGTTTAGCTAATTTCACGGTCTTTCCCAAAGTAATAAGATATAGATACATTAGCCACAATTTTAATATACATTCTCAAGTACGGGTGCACATTTATGTGACCCAAATCTTACCCTCAACGAAGTTGAAATGTATCTAAAACCATAGGTGTACTGGTACGATGTGGTTAAAAATGCATTTTCACGACGTTGCAATTCCATAAAATTGAAAAAGCGGAATACTAATGCCCATAATTGAAATATGTAATTGAAATCAGATAAAAACAAATACAACAGTTGAGCGATCGTGCTAGAACCACGGAATTCTGGAGTGCCTGACACCTTCTCCCGGATTAACAGAATTCCTTATCTGAATTTCTAGTTCGCAGACTGTAACAGACTCAAACTTTCCTCAGTTCGGGATTAAACCGGTGACTTGGGACACCATTATATTCTCAAGTGGCGACTCTGAAATTTTTAAATAATTAATCCCGTTCCGACTGTCCTTAAATTGAAAAAAACTCCTCTACGCCCTCGCGGGTATAGTACTGTTTAAAAAAGGAGGTGTGACAACAGGGACCTGCGGTCCACATATAAATGGTTTTGTTTTAGCAAAGAAGATACTCCGGGCTGGTTACTTTTGGATGACTATGGAGACAGATTGCATCCAGTACGTCCAGAAATGCCATCGCTGTCAGATTCATACCAACATGATAAAGGTGCCGCCAAATGAGATCAATGCAACAAGCTCACCTTGGCCATTCGCCGCCTGGGGAATGGATGTTATTGGTCCGATTGAGCTCACTGCTTCCAACAGACACAAGTTTATCCTAGTAGCCATCGATTATTTCACCAAGTGGGTCAAAGCAGCATCCTACAGGGCAGTGACTAAGAAAGTCGTGGTAGACTTCGTCCGCGACCGTATTTTTTATCGATTCGGTATCCCAGAGTCGATCATCATCGATAATGGCTCCAATCTCAACATTGACCTAATGAAAGGTATGTTCGAAACCTTCAAAATTAGAGACAAGAATTCCACATCCTACAGGCCTCAAATGAATGATAGGAATGGGATGGGTAATAGCATACTATAGCGATCGAGAGCAATCCTCGCTTTAATACCTCAACGAGTGGAAAGGGTAGATATGGATATGATGACCAATGCGCTAATACCACGTGTAGCCCTTTTTTGAGGAGTGATTACCAGGTATTGCATTGATGTGATCCATATTATGATAAAACCTAGGACCCCTTTCCCTTTCTTTCTTTTGTCTTAAAAATATTTTGATTTCTTTTCAAAAATCAGCCTTTTAATAATTGCTATTCCATACTTTATTTATTTACAAGCAATTGTATATCAAAATCCCCTCTTACTTGAGCCTTATTTGTTTACATGTTAATTGCACCAAATTCACAAAAAAAAACTATCTGGCCAGGAACCACACTAGTGGTCCTGAGGCGTGCTGTGACGACCCGACCCATCGTCACGTGAGTTACTGCTTCATTTTTCCCATTTTTAGCTTCTTTATGCTTCATTATCCGTATCTTATTTGATCGAGTTGGTTCGGAGAGGTTTTGGTAAGAAATGAGACACTTAGTCTCTTTAAGGAAGGTTTAGTTTGGAAAAGTCAAACGGATATTGACTTATGAGTTAGAGAGTTTGGATGTGATTTTCGGTGATTAGGTTAGCTTTGGGGGATGATTTGTGACTTAGTAGCATGATCGGAATTGATTTTGGAGGTTCGGTGTAGAATTAGGCTTGAATTGGCGAAGTTAGTATTTTGGCGAATTCCGATTGATAGCTGATATTTCGATCTGAGGGACAGAATGGGATTTCGAGATTACCTTCGTTAGGTGATTTGGGATGTGTGTGCAAAATTTTAGGTCATTCAGAGGTGTTTTGGTAGGGTTTTTGATCAAATGCGTGTTTCGGAAGTTTTAGAAGAACTTAGGCTTGAATCCGATGTAATTTGATGGTTTTGGTGTTGTTTGTGGTGTTTTGATGATTGGATCAAGTTCAAATGATGTTTTAGGATGGGTTGGCACTTTTGGTTGAGGTCCCGGGGGCCCCGAGGTAATTTCGGATGGCCATCAGGATGAATTTTTGACTTGTTGCATTTCAGAAGTTTGCTGGTTCTGCTATTTCCGCATCTGCGGAAAAGGTGCCGTAGATGCGGTTCCGCAGATGTGAAAAGGGGATCATAGATGCAGATATTGGCTATTGAGAGAATTTCCACAGAAGCGGATGGTTGACCGCAGAAGCGAAGTCCGCAGGTGCGGTTTGTGATCGCAGAAGCGGTACTTGGCGAATAGTGAAGCATCGCAGAAGCGGTTTATTGATCGCAGAAGCGAAAATATCTAGGCAGAAAGGGTTTTAAGTTTCATTTTGTTCCGCAAGCTAAAGTATTTTTCCACCATTTTTGAACATCCGTGAGAGCTTTTGGATGAGAATTGAAGGGGATTTCGACTAGGATTGATTGGAGGTGAGTTTTATGACCTAGATACATGATTTAATGGTAGAATCAACCTAGAAATGCATGAAAATTTATCAAAAAGGGGGAAGAACTAGGGCTTGAGTTTTGGTATTTCAATTGGGTTTTGATGGGTCGTTTGAGCTCGGATTTGGGAGTTTTTGATATGTATAGACTCGTGGCAAGATAAGGAATCCGTCGATGTAAAATTTTTTGGAATTCGAGAAGTGGGCCCGGGGCTTAAGTTTTCTAAAGTTCATGATTTTTGATGTTTTTCGATTCTTTTGGATTGGGTTATGTTCACTTAGCCTATTGTGATGTATTCATTGTGGTTTTGATCAGATTCGACGTGCGAGGAGGCCGATTTGAGAGGCAAGGGCATAGCGAGCTAGGATTTTGGTCGGCTTGATGTGAGTAATTATAGTAAATGATATCCTGAGGGTTTGAAACCCCGAATTGGCATAACGTAGTGCTATATTGAGGTGAAACACGCGCTTAATGGCAAGTGCGAGGTTGTTACTACTGGGGATTGTGACTTGGTCCATCCCGTTTGACAATTTACCGCGTATTGATTGAGATGTGTTTATTATCATCATGATTTGGGCTTATTAACATATTTTGGGCTTAATGCCAACTACTTGAATCCATCGTGGACTTTTATCACTGTTTCCTCACTATTTTGATACATTACTTGAACTCAGTCCTAATGAGTATACTGTTTTACAAACTCAGCCGCTTTAATTGAATTTTGAGACTTAAATGATATTTCCACTATTATTTGGGCTGAGCATTACTATCTTATTGATGCCCGAGGGGCTTATGATGTTTTCTGGACTGAGTGAGGCCGAGGGCCTGAGATACATTTATATGCCACGAGGTGGCTTGAGTGACGTAAAGAGGCTTTTAGGCCTTGTGAGTTATGTAAGGAGGCTTTCAGGCCTTGTGAGTGATGTGAGTAGGCTTTCAGGCCTCGTGAGTGATGTGAGGAGGCTTTCAAGTCTTATGAGTAATGTGAGAAGGCTTTCAGGCCTTATGTTGATATAGCGCTAGGTCCGTAAGGAGCCCCTCCGGAGTCTGCACATCCAAAGTGAGCGCGGGTACCCATATGATCTGAGAGTGAGCCCGAGGGGCTAATATTATGCTGAGTGACTGATACTGAGCCGGAGGGGCTGATACTGTTCTGAGCAATTGATACTGGGCCCGAGGGCCAAATTTCTACTCACTATTTACTTGTCATTTTACCTGATTTACCGATTTATAAAAGGAGATTTCATTTGACTCTTTACCGTTTTACTGCTTCAAGTGATTTACGGCCTGATATAGAATTTCCTTGTGTATTTATGTGTTTTCATGCCTTCGGTTATTATTTATTATTATTACTCACTGGGTCGGAGTACTCACATCACTCCCTGCACCATGTGTGCAGATTCTGGCATAGCAGAGTTCGCACCTGAGCACTGATTCCTTCCAGACCTGGCAGCGAGTTGGAGTTATGAGGTAGCTGTTGACGTCCGCAACCCCTTGTCTCCCCTATTTTATATCATATGAGTTTTTTCAAACTATTGTATCAGATATTATATTTGGTAGACTTATAGTAAACTCTGTAGTAGCTCATGACTTGTGATACCCCGAATTTGGGCTATGTCGGGATGGTTTCCTTTGTTATTATCGATGTTTCTGCATTATTAACTATCTCTTCTCGAGAATCCATACATCCCTTATCAGTGTATGGACAGCTATCTCTCGAGCACAGGTTTAGGTTCGGCCTCAATGGGATGTTAGAGTTGTAAATGTTAATTCATTTCTTTAAAAGAGGTATTTTTCTTTTGTTCTGTATGGCCTTGTCATCAAGAGAGGCGCCATCACGACCGGGTTCGGGAATTGGGTCGTGACAAGTTGGTATCAGAGCCTAGGTTACTAGGTCTCGCGAGTCATGAGCTGGTTTAGTAGAGTCTTGCAGATCGGTACAGAGATGCCTGTACTTATCCTCGGGAGGTTGCAAAACATTTAGGAAAACTTCACCTTCTTGGAATTCTTGTCGTGCGAACTTGTTGATCCGAGTACTAAATTTCTCTTTATTCTATCCTCTCACAGATGGTGAGGACACGAGCTACCGGATATGACGGACGACCATCAGTACCACCTACTGAGGCCACCAGAGGCCATGGACACGGTCGTGGTAGAGGCAGAGCGGCAGGGGCAGCACCTGTGGATCCTCTAGTTGCCCCAACTCAGGGCCTAGCTCCAGCAGCACCAATTCAAGCACCAACTGTGCCCATTGTGATTCTGGGTCTTCAGGAGACTTTGGCTCAGATTTTGACATATTGCACCGGCCTGGCTCAGGCAGTTTCAACCACCACAGCAGCAGCTACTTCACAGGCTGGGGGAGGCAATCAGACCTCCGCTGCTCGTACACCTGAGTAGATAGTGCATGGATTACAGACTCCAGAGGCACCTCTAGCTCAGCCAGTTGCATCATTGCAGGAGTTTAGGGTTCCAGCTATGCCTGAGGATGAGCAGCGTCGCCTCGAGAGGTTTGGTAGACTCTAGCCTCCGACATTCAATAGTGCTAAGGGCGAGGATGCCTTGACAGGTGTCAGTGTATGCTCCGTACAATAGGGATTCTAGAGTCTAGTGGTGCGACATTTACCACCTTTCAGTTTATTGGGGCTGCCTTCACTTGGTGGGAGGCGTATGAGAGGCGTAGGCCGGCTGGTGCAGCACCTTTGACTTGGCCGGAGTTCTCCACTCTCTTCTTGGAGAAGTATGTACCGCAGTCCCATAGAGAGGAGCTGCGACAGGCAGTTTGAGTGGCTACGATAGGGAGATATGACTGTGTCTCAGTATGAGATGAGGTTTTCAGAGTTGGCTTGTCATGCCATCTGGATGGTTCCATCGGATCGTGAGCGGATCAGGAGATTTGTTCATGGCCTTAACTACCATTTTCGTGTACTTATAACTAGAGAGAGAGTATTGGGTGCTTCATTTGAGGAGGTGGTTGATATAGCTCGAGAGATTGAGGCGGTTCGTCGCCAGGATCGAGAGAAGAGGGAGGCCAAGAGGCCTCGAGGTTCAGACAATTTTAGTGGCGCTCCTTCGAGGGGCCAGTTCCAGGATGGTAGGGGTTGTTCTTTCAGGCCCGCTCAGTCGGCCCGTCCCGATTATCGTGGGGCATCTTCAGGTCGTGGTTATCATGGTTCTCAGCAGAGTCAGCCTTCACTCAACACTCTTCCAGCACAGAGTTCATCTCGTGCCCCGTCTGTTTAGGGTTCTTCTAGGTCGAGTGCGTCAGCTAGTCACTCCGGTACGAGGGGTTCCCTTCAGTCCCATTCTCCAGCACTTGTGAGTTGTAATAAGTGTGGAGAGTTTGGGCATATGTGGAGGCAGTGTCCTCGTCGTGCTACTAGCTCATCTCAGTAGATGGGTCAACCCTAGTCTTCTGGTCCAATTTCTTCAGCACCTGCCCCACTAGCTAGAGGTGAGGGCTAGGAAGCCATGGGTCGCCCTAGAGGTGTATGTCGATCAGGTGGTGGTCAGGCTCATTTTTATGCTCTTCAGGGAAGGATGGATGCCATTGCTTCAGATACTGTCATTACAGGTATTATTTCAGTCTGCCACAGAGATACCTCAGTCTTATTTGATCCCGATTCCACCTATTCTTATGTGTCCTCATATTTTTCTCACCATTTGAGTACGTCCCAAGGGTGTCTTGCTTTACCTGTTCATGTATCTACCCCTGTGGGCGATACTATTATTATAAACCATGTGTATCGGTCATGTTTGGTGACTATTGGGGGTCTGGAGACCCGAGTTAATCTATTGCTATTGAGCATGGTGGATTTTGATGTTATTTTGGGCATGTACTGGTTATCTCCATGTTATGCTATTCTAGACTGTCATGCTAAGACAGTCACTTTGGCTATACTGGGTGTACCGAGGATCGAGTGGCGTGGTGTGACTGATTATGTTCCTAGTAGGGTGATTTCATTCTTAAAGGCCCAGTGCATGGTTGGGAAGGTTTGCCTTTCATATTTGGAGTTTGTGAGGGATGTTGGAGCCGAGACTCCTAGCATTGATTCTGTTCCAGTTGTGAGGGAGTTTCCCGATGTATTTCCTATAGACCTGTCGGGCATGCCGCCGGATAGGGATATTAATTTTGGTATTGACCTAGTGTCGTGCACTCTACCCATTTCCATTCTGCCATATCTTATGGCACCAGCGGAGTTGAAAGAATTGAAGGATCAGCTTCAGAAACTCCTAGATAAGGGGTTCATTCGGCCTAGTGTGTCACCGTGGGGTGCACCGGTTCTATTTGTGAAGAATAAGGATGGAACCATGAGAATGTGCATTGACTACAGGCAATTGAACAAAGTAAAAGTGAAGAACAAGTATCCCCTTCCTCGCATTGATGATTTATTTGACCGGCTTCAGGGAGCGAGGGTGTTCTCTAAGATTGATATCTGTTCGGGCTATCACCAGTTGAAGATCAGGGATTCAAATATTATTAAGACTGCTTTCAGGACTAGATATGGGCACTATGAGTTTCTTGTTATGTCCTTTGGGCTGACCAACGCCCCAGCAGCGTTCATGCATTTGACGAACAATGTATTTCGGCCTTATTTGGATTCGTTCGTTATCATTTTTATTGATGATATTCTGGTGTACTCGCGTAGTCAAGAGGAGCATGCGCAATATTTGCGAGTTGTATTGCAGAGATTGAGGGAGGAGAAGCTTTATGAAAAGTTCTCCAAATATGAGTTCTGGCTCAGTTTAGTGGCTTTCTTGGGGCACGTGGTGTCCAGCGAGGGTATTCAGGTTGACCCAAAGAAGATAAAGGCGATTCAGAGTTGGCCTAGACCGACCTCAGCCACATAGATTCGTAGTTTCCTTGGTTTGGCAGGTTATTATTGCCGGTTTGTTCAGGGATTTTCCTATATTGCATCGCCCTTGACCAGGTTAACTCTGAAGGGTGCTCTATTTGTATGGTCGAACGAGTGCAAGAAGAGCTTTCAGAAGCTCAAGACAGCTTTGACCACAACTCCAATATTGGTTTTGCCATCAGCTTAAGGTTCATATATTATATATTATGATGCTTCAAAAGTTGGTATCGGATCTGTATTGATGCAGGACGGTAGAGTTATTGCTTATGCTTCTCGTCAGTTGAAGCCCACGAGAAGAACTACCCAGTACATGATTTGGAGTTGGCTGCTATAGTTCACGCCTTGAAGATTTGGAGGCACTACTTGTATGGTGTATCTTGTGAGGTATTCACCAATCATCGCAGTCTTCAGCATTTGTTCAAGCAAAAGGATCTTAATTTGAGGTAGGGGAGGTGGCTAGAGTTACTTAAGGATTATGATATTACTATTCTGTATCAACCGGGGAAGGCCAATGTAGTGGCCGATTCTTTAAGCTAAAAAGCAGTTAGTATGGAGAGTTTGGCGTATATTCCAGTTGGGGAGAGGCCCTTTGCAGTTGATGTTCAGGCCTTGGCCAATCGGTTGGCGAGACTAGATATTTCGAAGCCTAGTCGGGTGTTGGCTTGCGTGGTTTCTTAGTCTTCCTTATATGATCGCATTATAGAGCACCAGTATGATGACCCGCATTTGCTTGTCCTTAAGGACAGGGTCCAACATGATGATGCCAGAGACGTGACCATTGGTAAGGATGGAATGTTGAGGATGCAGGGCCGAATTTGTACGCCCAATGTGGATGGGCTTCAGGAGTTGATATTGGAGGAGGCCCATAGATCACGGTATTCCATTCATCCGGGTGCCGCGAAGATGTATCAGGATTTGGGGCAGCACTATTGGTGGAGAAGAATGAAGAAAGATATTGTAGGATTTGTGGCTCAGTGTCTTAACTGTCGGCAGGTGAAATATAAGCATCAAAGATCGGGTGGCGTACGTCAGCGAATGATTATTACCGAGTGGAAGTGGGAGAGAGTCACTATGGAGTTTGTGAGTAGTCTTCCTTGGACTTTGAAGAAGTTCGATTCGATTTAGGTGATTGTGGATCAGCTGACCAAGTCCGCGCACTTTATTCCGATATGTACTACCTATTCTTCGGAACGGCTGGCAGGGATCTTTATCCGGGAGATTGTTCGATTGCATGGTGTTCTAGTGTTTATTATCTCAGATAGAGGTATTCAGTTTACTTCTCAGTTTTGGAAGACATTTCAGCGTGAGTTGGGTACGCATGTAGAGTTGAGCACAACATTTCATCCTCAGATGGATGGGCAGTCCGAGCGTACTATTCAGATATTGAAGGACATGTTGCGTGCCTGTGTTATTGATTTTGGAGGTTCTTGGGATGCATTTTTTCTACTTGTAGAGTTTGCCTACAACAACAGTTATCAGTCGAGCATTCAGATGGCTCCGTATGAGGCATTGTATGGGAGGCGGTGTAGATCTCCAGTTGGTTGGTTTGAGCCCAGCGAGGCTAGACTATTGGGGATAGAGTTGGTTCAGGATGCCTTAGAGAAAGGTGAAGCTGATTCAGGAGAGACTTCTACAAATCAGTCGCGTCAGAAGAGTTATGCGGACTGAAAGGTTCGAGATGTGTCTTATATGGTTAGTAAGAAGGTCTTGCTGAAGGTTTCGCCCATGAAGGGTGTTATGCGGTTTGGAAAGAAAGGGAAATTGAGTCCACGATTTATTGGACCTTTTAAGGTACTTAGGAGGATTGGGGAGGTGGTCTATATGCTTGCTTTTCTACCCAACCTGTCAGGCGTGCACCCAGTATTTCATGTATCTATGCTCCGGAAGTATGTTGGGGACCTATCCCATGTATTGGACTTTAGCATAGTTCAGTTGGATGATGATTTGACCTATGATGTGGAGCCGGTGGCTATTTTGGGTCATCAGGTTCAAAAGTTGAGATAAAAGGATATAGCTAGATATGCAGTGGAGAGGTCGGTCCGTGGAGGAGGCTACTTGGGAGACCGAGTGGGAGATGCGGAGCAGGTATCCTCACATGTTTGAGGCTTCAGGTATGTTTCTTGACCCGCTCGAGGACGAGTGTTTATTTTAGTTGAGGAGTATATGATGACCCGGCCCATCGTCACATGAGTTACCGCTTCATTTTCCCCATTTTCAGCTTTTTTATGCTTCATTATCCGTATCTTATGTGATCGAGTTGGTTCAGAGAGGTTTTGGTAGGAAATGAGACACTTAGTCTCTTTAAGGAAGGTTTGGTTTGGAAAATTCAACCGGATGTTGACTTATGAGTTAGAGGGTTCGGATGTGATTTCCAGTGATTCGATTAGCTTCGGGGATGATTTATGACTTAGGAGCGTGATCGGAATTGATTTTAGAGGTCCGGTGTAGAATTAGGCTTGAATTGGCGAAGTTAGTATTTTGGCGAATTTCGGTTGATAGGTGAGATTTTGATCTGAGGGTCGAAATGGAATTTCGAGAGTTGTTGTAGCTTTGTTAGGTGATTTGGGATGTGTGTGCAAAATTTCAAGTCATTCAGAGGTGTTTTGATCGAGTTTTTGATCAAATGCGTGTTTCGGAAGTTTTAGAAGAACTTAGGCTTGAATCCGATGTAATTTGATGGTTTTGGTGTTGTTGGTGTTTTGATGATTGGAGCAAGTTTTAATGATGTTTTAGGATGGATTGGCACTTTTGGTTGAGGTCTCGGGGGCCTCGGGGTGATTTTGGATGGCCATCGGGGTGAATTTTGGACTTGTAGCATTTCAGAAGTTTGTTGGTTCTAGTATTACCGCATCTGCGGAAAAGGGGCCGCAGATGCGAAAAGGGGATTGCAGATGCGGATATTGGCTATTGAGAGAATTTTCGCGGAAGAAGATGGTTGATTGCAGAAGCGGAGTCCGCAGGTGCGGTTTGTGACAACAGAAGCGATTCTTGGCAAATAGTGAAGCATCGCAGAAGCGGGAGAATTCCGTAGAAGCGGAAACCGTAGAAGCGGAAACTGCAGAAGCGGAAACCGTAGAAGCGGAAACCACAGAAGCGGTTTATTGATCGCAAAAGCAAAAATGTCTGGGCAGAAAGGGTTTTAAAGTTTCATTTTGTTCCGCGAGCTAAGGTATTTTTTCACCATTTTTTAACATCCTTGAGAATTTTTGGATGAGAATTGAAGGGGGGGTTCGACTGGGATTGGTTGGAGGTGAGTTCTATGACCTTAGATACATGATTTAATGGTAGAATCAACCTAGAAATGCATGAAAATTTATCAAAAAGGGGGAAGAACTAGGGCTTGAGTTTTGGTATTTTAATTTGGTTTTGATGGGTCATTTGAGCTCGGATTTGGGAGTTCTTGATATGTATAGACTTGTGGGGAGATTAGGAATTCGTTAATGTAAAATTTTTTGGAATTCGAGAAGTGGGCCCGGGGCTCAGGTTTTTCAAATTTTGTAATGTTCGATGTTTTTCGATTCTTTTCGATTGGGTTGTATTCCCTTAGCCTATTGTGATTTATTCGTTGCGGTTTTGATCAGATTCGACGCGCGAGGAGGCTGATTTGAGAGGCAAGGATATAGCGAGCTAGGGTTTTGGCTGGCTTGAGGTGAGTAATGATAGTAAATGATATCCTGTGGGTTTGAAACCCCAGATTTGTACAATGTAGTGATATATTGAGGTGAAACACGCACTTAATGACGAGCGCGGGGTTGTTACTACTGAAGATTGTGACTTTGTCCGTACCGTTTAATATTTTACCGCGTATTGACTGAGATGTGTTTATTATCATCGTGATTTGGGCTTATTGCCATATTTTGGGCTTAATGCCGACTACTTGAATCCTTCATGGACTTTTATCTCTATTTCCTCACTATTTTGATACATTATTTGAACTCAGTCCTAATGATTATACTGTTTTACAAACTCAGCCGCTTTAATTGAGTTTTGAGACTTAAATAATATTTCCACTATTGTTTGGGCTGAGCACTACTATCTTATTGATGCCGAAGGGGCTTATGATGTTTTCTGGACTAAGTGAGGCCGGGGCCTGAGATACATTTATATGCCACGAGGTGGCTTGAGTGACGTGAGGAGGTTTTCATGCCTTGTGAGTGATGTGAGGAGGCTTTCAGGCCTTCTGAGTGATGTGTGAAGGCTTTCAGGACTTATGTTGATATAGCGCTTGGGCCGTAAGGGGCCCCTCTAGTCTGCACATCCACAGTGAGTGCGGGTACCCATATGATCTGAGAGTGAGCCCGTGGGGCTGATGGCAGATTTCTACTCACTATTTACTTGTCATTTTACCTGATTTACCTATTTATAAAAGGAGATTTCATTTGACTCTTTACTGTTTTACTGCTTCAAGTGATTTATGGCCTGCTATAGAATTGCATTGTACATTTATGTGTTTTCATGCCTTCGGTTATTATTTAATTATATTACTCACATTACTCCATGCACTATGTGTGCAGATTCAGACATAACAGAGTTCGCACCTGAGCACTGATTCCTTCCAGACCAGGCAGCGAGTTGGAGTTACGAGGTAGCTATTGACGTCCACATCCCTTGTCTCCCCTATTTTATATCATATGAGTTCCTTCAGACTATTGTATTAGATCTTGTATTTCGTAGACTTATAGCAAACTCTGTAGTAGCTCATGACTTGTGACACCCCGGATTTGGGCTGTGTCGGGATGGTTTCCTTTGTTATTGTACTTGTTTCCTCATTATTAACTATATTAAGCATGTGTTAGAGTTGTAAATGTTAATTAATTGCTTTAAAAGAAATGTTTGCATTATTCTGGCTAGCCTTGTCTTTACGAGAGATGCCATCACGATCGGGTTCGGGAATTGGGTCGTGACAGGTGCCTAACACCTTCTCCTTGGGATAATTTCAAAGCCCTTACCCTATATCTGGTTATCAAAAACGTAGTTGTAGTTGAATCTAGTAAGGTATCCTAATGTACCATAAATCATTAGGTGGCGACTCTCCAAAAATGCAAAACCCAATTCCCAAAAGGAATGAGTTGTCCCATACTCAAATGTCATAAACGTGATTCTCCCGCCGCGAGAAGGGAAAAAAAGAGGGCGAGACAGCATGGTGACTCTGATGGGGATATTAGGCTTTTTCTGTTTCAGATTGTTATTGTGAACTTGTACCCTCTTTATGTGCAATTACTTGTTTAATTCCTTTATTCTCTTCTCAAAAATCAAAACTGACTTATCTTCTTTGTTTCTTTCCTTTATTGCTTTAAATTATGAAACTACTGTATTTATCGTTTTCTTAATGTGCAAATATATGTCAACATGCTTTTATTTATTGCATAATCATCCTCATCATACTCCACTCGTGCCAAAACTATAGCAATGCTTATAATGAGTGATTGCGCTCTTCCTATATCATTGCCCCCTAAATTCAAAAAGGCATATTTGCAGTAAAACTAGTCGATCAGCGGTGCAGTCGACGGTTCCGTGCCATTTCCCCTTGAGTTGTCCGCTCAAGGGTACCAGTCTAAAACCTCATAGAAACCTTACTCCACTTAAATTGTGCATGCATTATGGTTAAACCTAGCCGGGTCAGTTATGTTGTCCACATAATTATCTTTTAAGATAGCCTTGTCCAAAGTCCACTGGGTTTCCCTAAACCCAAACGGACATCATCACGTTCTGTGCATTTATTTGGAGCACTAAATGCTTAATGCTAATTGTTGATGTTAAATAGTCGAGTCTGGTGGGGGTAGGGTCTAACCCTTCTATTTTGCAGAAAATGAAGCACGAGGTTCCCAGTTTCAGTATGATTAGCACACTCCAACTCTTGCTAGACTGGTGGAGGAGTCTTCCATCAAATTACCAAATCAATGAGTGGAAAGTGAGAGCCGCCAAAGCTAGCAAAAAGTTGGAATATATGGAATACAGTCTACTGGAATTGGATGGAAAAGTGAGGAAGAGAGTCACCCACTACCATAACTCTGAGGGAAACGAAGGAGAGCACCGGGCAAATGCATTTTTACTGGTGAACCTACGCGACCATTCAACCTGGGGAAAGTCCTTCTGGGACCAAGTAGATAGGAGTTTATTTTTTCGCTTTATAAAATATAATAAGGCCAATGGCCATTAGTGATTTTATTTCTTGCTTATTTAGTGTCATTTTGGGATTCGCCTATTTTTTCATCAATAAAATGAAGTATTTAGCATTCTAAGTTCTCCAAAATAAACTTGTCGCTAAGCCTACCTCGTGCACAAAGAGGTCCCCAAATTAGGACACGATTTACATTCTCGCACCACGTGTTTAAATACTGCAATACTTTTTATAATCCCAAGTAACTTGGTTACCTTTTTGTTTTATTTTTTGTTTTGTTATTCCCCTCCCCAAAGGTTAGTTCGTGCACTTCGACATGATCATCTTAATCAGAGGGGCACATCTCAATAACTGGACCATCAGGACAACCAGAGCCCGGTGAGTCTCGGGGTAGCAAGGCTAAAACAAGCATCATGCACTATTTTTATTTACTAGATGATTTTCTTTTCTTATTTTAATTCCAGCAATATGATCTTCAATGTTCAAAACAATTATGAAATTTATCAAAAGCATTTCGACTTTTTCTTAAGAATCAACACTCATTATTATTTTTCTCTCATTACTTTACTTATACAACATTACTATTACTTATCTTGTTGAATCCATGACTGTGACATGTAATGAGGCAACACAACAAACAAACATTGATCCAGAAGAATATGACATACCAGAGGAAATCATCAAAGAAATGGAGAACTTTGAAAACAGACCTAAGTACAACCTGGAAGAGACGGAAATTATTAACCTGGGAGATGCAGAAAATGTCAAGGCAACACGAATCACTATTCACTTATCGCCATCAGAAAATTAGAAATACACAGAATTTCTAAGGGAATATAAGGACATATTCGCCTGCTCATATGACAACATGACCAGTCTAAGTACGTCTATTATGGCTCACAAACTGCCAACTCATCCGACATGTCCGCCGGTAAAGCAGAAGCTCAAAACGTTTAAGCTAGATATGAGTTTGAAAATCAAGGAAAAAGTCACTAACCAAGTCAAAGCTAAGGTTCTCAGGGTAGTAGAATACCTGACATTGTTAGCCAACATAGTGCCACTGCCAAAGAAGGACGGGAAGGTCAGAGTATGTGTCGACTACTAGGATCTCAACCGGGCCAATCCGAAAGATGACTTCCCTTTGCCGAACATGCACATCTTGATTGAAGATTGCGCCAAGCATGATCTGCAGTTGTTTGTAGATTGTTTCGTCGGTTACCATCAGATCTGGATGGATGAGGAAGATGTTGAGAAAACGGCTTTCATTACGCCGTGGGAAATGTATTGTTACAAGATAATGCCATTCAAACTGAAGAATGCAGGGGCCTTTATAAGGGCCATGAATACCATTTTTCATGACATGATACACAAGGAAATTGAGGTATATATGGATGACGTTATCATTAAATCCAAGAAGGCCACTGACCACATAAGAGATCTGAGGAAGTTTTTCAACATATTGTGGAGATACAACTTGAAACTAAATCCCGCAAAGTGTGCATTCGGGGTTTCTTCTGGGAAGATGCTTTGGTTTATTCTGAGCCGCCGAGGAATAGAATTGGAACCATCAAAGGTCAAAGCCATTCAAGAACTACCACCGCCAAAGAACAAAAAGGACGTGATGAGTTTCTTGGGAAAACTCAACTATATCAGCCGGTTCATAGCACAATCCACAGTCATCTGCGAGCCAATATTTAAGATGTTGAAGAAGGACACCGCTACTAAATGGGTTTACGACCATCAAAAGGCCGTCGACAGAACCAAAGAGTACTTGTCGACACCACCAGTATTGGTCCCTCCATAGCCGGATAGACCCTTACTAATGTACCTTGCATTGTTAGACGGAGCTTTCGATTGCATTCTGGGGCAACATAATGAAGCAGGAAGGAAGGAACATGCCATCTATTATTTCAGCAAGAAGTTCACTCCATATGAGGACCGGTATTCTCTTTTGGAACGCACCTGTTGCGCTTTGACTTGGGTCGCTCAGAAGATAAGGCGTCACTTCTGTGCCTATACTATATATCTCATATCAAGGATGGAGCCATTGAAGTACATATTTCAGAAGCCCATGCCCACGGGCAAGCTAGCTAAGCTGCAAATCCTATTGAGTGAATTTGACATTGTCTACGTAACTCAGAAGGAAATCAAGGGACAAGGACTGTCAGATCACCTTGCTAAAAATCCCGTAGATGGAGAATACAAACCTCTGAAAATGTATTTTTCTGACGAAGAAGTATCATTCATAAGAGGAGATATTGCAGAATCCTATGATGGTTGGAGAATGCTTTTCGATGGAGCAGCAAATTTCAAAGGAACTGGCATAGGAGCTGTCTTGGTATCAGAAATCGGCCAGCATTATCCAGTATCAGCCAAGCTCAGGTTCCCCTGCACTAACAATATGGCCGAGTACGAAGACTGCATCTTAGGGCTCAAGATGGCCATTGACATGAACATTCAAGAGCCGTTAATAATTGGAGACTCAGACCTACTCATACATCAGGTACGAGAAGAATGGGCGACCAAGAATTCCAAGATACTCCCGTATTTGCATCATGTACAGGAGTTGAGAAAGAGGTTCACAAAGATAGAATTTCGACATGTTCCTAGAATCTAGAATGAATTTGCCGATACATTGACTACCCTGTCATCCATGATACAACATCCCGATAAGAATTTCAATGATCCTATACCGGTGAAAATTCATAATTAGCCAGCTTACTGTGCCTACACTGAAGAGGAAGCAGACAGAAAACCTTGGTTCCATGATATCAAGGAATATTTGGCGAAAGGAGATTACCCGGAGCTTGTCAATCAACGCACGCTGTGGAGTTTTTCTAACAATTTCTTCCATAGCGGAGGAATCCTGTATAGGAGGACACTAGATTTGGGATTATTAAGGTATGTCGATGCAAAGGAAGCATCCAGGCTGCTAGAGTAAATTCATGTAGGGACCTGCGGTCCACATACGAATGGTTTTGTTTTAGCAAAGAAGATACTTCGAGCTGGTTACTTTTGGATGACTATGGAGACAGATTGCATCTAGTACATCCGGAAATGCCATCGCTGTCAGATTCATGCCGACATGATAAAGGTACCGCCAAATGAGCTCAATGCAACAAGCTCACCTAGGCCATTCGCCTCCTAGGGAATGGATATTATTGGTCCGATTGAGCCCACTATTTCAACCGGACACAGGTTTTTCCTAGTAGCCATCTATTATTTCACCAAGTGGGTTGAAGTAGCATCCTACAGGGCAGTGCCTAAGAAAGTTGTGGCAGACTTCGTCCACGATTGTATTTTTTGTCGATTCGGTATCCCAGAGTCGATCATCACCGATAATGGCTCCAATATAACAATGACCTAATGAAAGGTATATGTGAAACATTTAAAATTAGACACAAGAATTCCATAGCCTACAGGCCTCAAATGAATGGAGTTGTAAAAGCTGCCAAGTGGAATGTCAAGAAGATATTGAGGGAAATGATAGAAAAGCATAAACAATGGCACGAGAAGTTATCATTTGCTATATTGGGATATTGCACCACAGTCCGCACATCAACCGGGGCAACCTCCTATATGCTGGTTTATGGTACAGAGGCCGTCATTCCCGCCGAAGTGGAAATTCCTTCCTTAAGGATCATACATGAGGCTGAGCTCGACGGCGTAGAATGGGTGAAAAGTCGTTACGAGCAGCTAGCTCTTATAGATGGGAAAAGAATGAACGCAATGTGTCATGGTCAACTTTATCAGAACAGAATGTCCAGAGCCTTCAATAAGAGAGTCAAGCCGAGACAGTTCATACCAGGGCAGCTGGTATTAAAGAAAAATTTTCTGCATCAAGATAAAGCCAATGAGAACTTCTCTCCCAAACGGAAAGGTCAATATATTGTTCACCGGGTTCTGATAGGAGGAGCCCTCATACTTGCAGAGATGGACGGTGAAGTTTGGCCAAAGCCGATTAATTCAGATGCAGTCAAGCGCTACTATGTGTGATCTTTATGTTTTTCCTATATGATGTAATTGAACCACGCCCGACCTGATTCCCTTTTAATAGGGGATACATAGGCAGCCCTATGGTTTCGGCCACAACTCAATAAAATTTTCATTCCCCCCTCCCCAAAATTGGAAACTGGGGCATAATTTTGAGGAGGACCCTCAAAATTCCAAAGTAATTTCCGCCAGCCATCGCAAGCAGCAGTCAGAAGCGCCAAACCCATTAAACTGGGGCAAAATTTTGAGGGGGACCCTCAAAATTCTGTGGCAAGAGAGGTTGCAATATCTCGAACCGCATCACAGTCGTCGGTTCATCAAAAAATATTTAATTATACATCTATACTTTATCAAGATCATTCATGTCTATTATCGAAACTGCTTTTTTCAACAACGCTACCCCAGTGATACGTGCAGTATCACCAGATCAAGCCGAAGCAGGTCCAACAGAGCCGGCGAGGATACGAACAAAT
>MU681115.1:101495-118595 GCA_026770625.1 Nicotiana glauca | reverse complement strand
CCCCTACAAAACTCATGATTTTTCTTTGGATGCAAGCATTGGGATAGCGAAATCATCAAACATGCTTTACACTCACAAGACAAACATTGTCCAGGAATACAACTCATAGAATCATTGCGTTTACTCACATCTGCTATCCACACACACTAATGACATTCTATGTGTCACAGTGTCCCCAGCAGTCATGATATCACAATCTACTATCAGCTAAGAAAAACCCTATTAGCATTTGCCCTTTTTATTTCTTGCATAAGGCTACCATTCTGCCTTCCGAGGTTAAGATCTACCTCTATCTGCATCTGCATTGCACAGGGCTAAGGCTACCATTCTGCCTTCTGAGGTTAAGCTCTACCTCTATCAGCATCTGTATTGCACAGGGCTACAATTCTGCCCTCCAACTTGCATAAGGCTACCATTCTGCCTTCCGAGACTAAACGCTATCTCCATCTGCATTTTTGCATCTGCATGGCTAAAAAATCGCCACATTGCATGGTTGAAAAATCGCCCCATACTGCATCAGCATGGCTGAAAAAGCGCCACATTGCATGGCTGAAAGATCACCTCATACTGCATCTGCATGGCTGAAAGATTGCCTCATACCACATTGCATGGCTAAAAGATCGCCACATTTGCACGGCTGAAAGATCGCCACATTTGCACGACTGAAAGATCGCCATATTTGCAAGGCTGAAAGATCACCATATTTGCACGACTGAAAGATTGCCACATACTATTGCATCCTTCATGGGCTGAAATATCACCAACTTATCCAAAGGCATCATCGTTCGGAGGCACCATCCTCATAGCCCGAGAACACCATGTCATGGCCTGAGGATCCCTTTTAATCTCTTGCATATCATTATTCAAGGGCATCATGGTTCGGAAGCATCATTTTCATAGCCCGAGAGAATCATTTCATAGCCTGCGAATCCTTTATTACATGCTTCATGGCCAGGGACGTCATCCTAACCGTCTGAAGGCAGCATTCATGGTCTAACGGGAACTTGCATCATGTTTAATTTTATGCACAGTATACGCTTGTATTGTTTCTATTAGCAGGTAAAACTGGCATGCAACGGTCGTCCCGGTAGGATCCCGCCCCATTGCTCACAGCCACACAAACCTAACCATTCCAGTAAGCCACTCACCCGACCAGCCCGAAATATTGCATCCATTCTTGGAAGACACCCATCGGCATACTCCGCCGACGGATCCTGAACTACATATGGCCTGATTCCTATAAAACCAGGGATATGTAGGTAGCTCAGAAACCAAGGTGCGGCCTGAAGCTCTCCCAAACCATTTCGCTCAGTCAAAATTGGCCATCATATATTTATCCGAAAATTCTTTCATCATTCCCGGGTAAAGATGGAAGTTGTTGACACCCAATTATTCACTATATATTTTTCAATATACAAAATACTTTTAAAACATCATATATATATGCATATATAAGTATGTTCAAGTGTTTTGTTATTTTTTCATAATTTTTAGAGATTTAAATTGATTTATTTTTTCCTTTGTTATCTATAAAATCTCAATAATTACTTTCGAAATTATCATTTTGTAATTTATCTATTTTATTCTCATATTTATGCTAAAATATAGCCAAGGAATATTTTATATATTTTTACAAATTTATTTAGCATTTTTTAAAGCTAAATTGCTTATAATTACAACACTAGCCTCTTTTAAGATTTAATCGCATTTATGTTCACAAAATTAGATCTGGTATTTTTAAATAATTAATTGTGTACTATAAACTATTTTAGTACCTTTAATTTATTTACAAAAGTTATTTTATTATTTTTTATAAATTAAATAGGAAAAATTGGGTTTTTAAATGCTATCCCAACTTTATTTCAATTATAGCCTAAATTTGAACCGCATTTGAACCCCAATTACCCAGACTCAATTGCAATATGAACCAACCCAAACCTTATTCTATTAAACCGCCCCACTTACCTGTTCAATCAAGGTCGTTCATCAAAATGATCAACGGCCACCATTACTCCTTTCCTAAAATCCAAAGGCCCCCCAAACCTTCTTCATTCTCCCTAATCTGCCGCCTTTGAATTTCCCTCGTCTCTCAAATCCTCTCTACACCACCCTCAAACCCTAGTCGCTGCCACCCCACTCCGCCCAAACCTATAGTCTTCCAAGGTCATCGGAGACTTATGTCGGCCTTCCATGGCTCCTTTGTGTTTTTTCTTATGATTTCAAGGCCAGAGCATGAAGAACTCTGGTCCAACCTGTGTTCGATGTTAGTTCATGGTTGTTGTCCGGTGACCTCTGACCTTTCTACGGCCGGCCATGGCTATTTGAGTCAGATTTTTGACTCTCATGCTTAGATCGATGGTTTTCAAGGCCTTTCTCATCATTTGGGTTCCTTCTGAAACCCTAATCTCTAAGGTTCTTCGATTTCTTTTAAGATCTTCTTCAAATCTATATTTGTTTTAAATATTTAAATGTTTTTCTCAAAGCTTCTTTTAAAACTCTTCTTTCAAAACCCTTTACCTTTTCCGATTAGGGTTTTCTTATTAAGTTATTCCGAAGCTTTTCTCTGATTTTTAACATGTTCTGCTATGTTTGCTATTATTGTTCCCCTCTCCGCGTTTGACTAATAAAAATCCTAATGTCTTCTGAGCTTTCCTTAGTCCATTTGTACTTATTTATTTGATTTACTTGTTTATTATCTCAAGGCTCAATTGGTATTGAAAACCCCAATTTTTGGGTTTATTCGAATTTCTGGGATTACTTATTTGTTTCATTTAGTTGTTCATCATCTCTAGACTCGATTGGTTTAAAACCCCTAATTTCTTTGGAGTCTATTCGAGTTTCTGAAAATGCTTATGCAATTCATCTGTTTGAAATGCTCGACTTGATTTGGAATTCTTTTGTTTCAACATCTATTTCTTTATGTGATTCTGGTTTCTTTATATCTTGAAACTCGACTATACTTTTTCAGAAGGGCTTTTTTCCACTTGACCCTTTGCATGCTTCTAATACTCTCTTCTTTCTCTATTACTAAGTCAATGAAGTAGACCTATGTGACTATCATGTTTCGAAGGTTTGCTAACTTTGTGTTGTTAATTCATTCTTCTTATCTTCGCCATAGTTTGGCCTCACATGTCTAAGGTTTGTGCACTCTATTTATATGCTGAATTTCCTTCTTGACTGATCTTCCATCTTGGACTAATTTCAAACCTTTCTTGTGTGAAATTCTGATTTCACTCTTCTATTAAAGTTTAATTGATTCTTTTCCTTGTCTTGCTTTGCTGAATCCCTTCCCAAAATTAGTATATTCCTGTACTTAGACTTTATTATTTACTCAATTGTTTTACTGCTTCTTTTGTGGCAACTGCCAGTTTACCTACAAATTGATTTCTTTCCTTAATTATGAGCCGTTAGTATCTGTTAAGCAGTGATCCCCCAATTAAAGGGAATCACTTGTGTGGATTGATTCTGATTATGATTATTTCCATGTCTGTGCCAAAGCTTTACTTATTACCTTATTATTTCCTCGTTTTCAAAACTATAAATACCCTACCCTCTTTTCTTTAAACATACAAAGAATTTACGTTCTGAACACTCACTTACACTAAAAAACGCTCTCTTGCTTATTGCTACTTGTGCTACTGCCTGTTTAGCCGGCTGAAATCCAAGGCTATACTTTGAAGTCCTGCTTACTTTACTTTACTGCACTTTGCTTCTTTGACTTGTATGTTCTGATTAATTTTTATCACCACCAACAACGTGCTTCTTTACTATTTCTTTCATTCATATTTGCCTCCTGTTTGTATCTAAATAAGTTCCATCATTAAGCATCTTGTACTCTGCCTTTTCTGTCTGAATTAATGATTTTGTTACTTACTTATCATAGCTTATGGACTTTGAATACCTATCCCTAATGTGTTTGGTATCTGTTGTTGGTTTGGGGCATGAAAACACCAGACATTATTCATGACCCAAACTTGATCCCTTTGGAATCATAATCTCCATGTTTTTAGTTGTTGTGTGTTCTGCTTGGCTTATAGGCATGCCAGCATCTTCTATTGTTGTATATGCCTAAAGTTGACCCTTGCCTAAGTACATAGGCTCTTTGAATCCTTAACCCCTGACCTCTCTCTGTATGAAGTTATCAACTCTGTATTTTGCTAATTACTATTTCCCTATCACCCCTTACCCCTTTCCTTTCCCCCCTTCAGTTTTTAAACTCTATTTCTAAACTTCCACTATCCTCTTAGACTTAAGTTCTGACCCTCTTATGTGAGCCTTGCCTTGGAACCCATGAGCTCTCTCTGAATTTGGACACATAAGGGTTGGCCCTTCCACACTGCACTCATCTCTATTCTGGTTATGTAACTTGGGTGTGAGCACTGCCCGGGGTCCTTTTGAAACCCTTAGAGAACTTTGACACACTCAAGTCTGAAAGGATTTGAAGCAACTACAGCTTAAGGCAGTTTATCCCATAGCTTAGGGAGGAACCTAGAATCAGGCTTCCTCTGGATGTATCTTTTATGTATTGTTCTGATGTAATTCAGTATTTCTGGCTTGTAATAATTTGTAATAAACAACGGGAATGGTTAGTGAAAAAATGATGGGTAATTATGCATGTCAAGGGTAGAAAATATGCCTATAGGACTACCTTTAATTTTTCATACCCAAATTGCATTTAGATATCATGTCTATAGGACTTGCAATTCTGCATATGTGAATCTGCAATTTAGAAACTATGATTATAGGACTTGAGATTCTGCATGCTTAATTCGGCACAATAGAAATCATGTCTATAGGATCTATTGTTATATTTACTTCTGCATTTTAGATGCCATGTTATTAGGATCTAAATGGTTAAAATCAGATGTCATGAAAATCAGTATCCCTTCGCAGAAATCATGCCTTTAGGGATTTCCAAAGCAAGTAAACAAGAATCTGGTTCATTTTCTATCCACGCTCAATGTTAGATATCATGTCCATAAGGATTAAAATCAGCAACAGTAGACACCATCGCCTGAGGAAATTGAAACTAGTATAATTTTAAAATCAGTCTACTTTGAACCAGTGCTTAAGTAGCTTAATCTCTCTTTGTTAACACGATTTAGCAAGCATGCCTATATGATTTCAAACCATTCATTTTAAACTGTAACCATGCTCAGAATCAATAATAGATGCATGTCCCTAAGGGTTCTCCTAAACACTTAGGCAAGCCTTAGGAAGTAATAATAATAAAACTAAACTCGCTTCCATTATTTGTTTAAGCGCTACAACCAGCAGGCATGCCTGATTCGTGCTTCTTAACTGAGTCATGTAATAGACCAAGCCTGCTATAACAATAATGATCTTTTCCCTCAAGTATTTTTAGAATCAGACTTTACTTGTTTGTTTAAGTCATGCTATTGGATTATTTTGTTTGAGGAGGTAGACTTTAGCCTTACATATTTTTGTGCTTCCCCCTTGAAAGTGCAGTCTTTTATATGTTTTGTATGCCACCTTAGATTTTTACCTTTGAAACTTCAAGTCAGCCTAATATCCCTCCCTTTTAGGATTAGTAGTCCTAAGTACCTCCAGGACTAATAGGAATGGGACGGGTAATAGCATGCAATAGCGACCGAGACCAATCCACGCTTTAATACCTCAACGGATCGGAAGGGTAGATATGGATATGATGACCGGTGCGCTAATACCACGTGTAGCCCTCTTTTGAGGAGTGATTACCGGGTATTGCATTTATGTGATCCATATTATGATTAAACCTAGGACCCCATTTCCCTTTCTTTCTTTGTCTTAAAAATATTTTGATTTCCTTTCAAAAATAAGCCTTTTAATAATTGCTCTTCCATACTCTGTTTATTTCCAAGCACTTGTGTATCAAAATCCCCTCTTACTTGAGCCTTATTTTTTTACTTGTTAATTGCACCAAATTCATACAAAAAAAACTATCTGGCCGGGAACCATACTAGTGGATCCTGAGGGGTGCCTAACACCTTCCCTGGGATAATTTCAAAGCCCTTACCCTACCTCTAGTTATCAAAAGCGTAGTTGTAGTTGAATCTTGTAAGGTGTCCTAATGCACCATAAATCATTAGGTGGCGATTCTCCAAAAATGTAAAACCCAGTTCCCAAAAGGAATGAGTTGTTCCATACCCAAATGTCATAAACCCGATTCTTCCGCCACGAGGAGGGAAAAAAGAGGGTGTGACACCTTCCTCAAACAGATAACACTTACCCCACTATGGATGCAGGTAACGATGTGCTCGCATCCGTCCTAAAGAAAATGGAAGAAATGGAAACAAGGCGCTCCGCGAGCAAATGAAAGAACACTAAGAAAAGGCTCGACAATATACCAGGTGCCCCAAAGTTACTACCAAAATGATACATCGGTCGATTCATCAAACAACTGTACATCGAAGAAGCGGCTCCATACGCCATTCCCAAAACCTTCAAAATTCCACCATACCTAAACATATATGATGTTACTATAGATCTAGAAGATCATATCATCCACTACGCTACATCGGTGAAGGGCAATGATCTCTTAAAGGAGAAAGTACCATCGGTGCTATTGAAAAAGTTCGGCGAAAACCTAACAGGGGACCCCTAACCTGGTATTCGCAATTGCCGACGCGGTCAATAGCAATGTTCGAGGAAATGGACGACAATTTTTTCACCACCCATGAAAAGTCTAAGGCGGAAGCCAAGGTGAATGACATACTCGCCGTTAGGAAATTACCTGGCGAGGGACTCTGGAACTTTCTCGCTTGGTTTAATAGGGTGAGAATGAGGCTATCCAATGTACCAGAAGGGATGGTAGTAGTGGCCTTCCAGAACGGGTTGAGCAGGAATGGGTCGAGAGCAACCAGAAAACTATTAAGCAGGTTCATGAAATACCTTCCCACCACTTGGGAAGAAATCCACAATGCCTATTGCGCCAAGGTGAGAGCCAGCGAGGATAACCTTAACGAACCAATCCAACGACTAACATCAGTTTAAGCAGAATCGTCGTAACAACGATCGAAGGGATCATTTAGGCCCCCGTCTCAGCCGAGAAAGACATCATCCCTACGTCAGAACAACTGTCCCACCACCTCATCGATATAGGCAAAGGCCGCCCAGGTCGTAGATAGGGACTCATCGAAATGAAAGAGGTATGCCTCCACTGTTATCCGCTCACATTTTTTGTGTTTTCCCCTCAGAAATAGTGTACGCACTAGAGAAGCTAGGCACAAAGGTGAAATGGTCACAAAAGATGAAATCCAACCCAAATACTCAAAAGTCGAATGTCCTCCGTGAATTTCACTAGGAACGAGGTCACAAAATCGAGGATTACATAGGTCTGCGATAAGAGGTAGTGAGAGTGTTAAACTAAGGGCACCTGAAGGAACCAATGAGCGATTGCAGACGAGCCAACTTTGCCCGCGGATGCGAACCACACCAAGGACCTCCAAAGCCACCCTCTCCCGCTCGCACAATCCAAATGATCATCGTTAGAGGCAAGGATGCAACGATCAACCATGTGAAGTTCACCACTACGCATAAATTGAAACGGTCGATCACCCACGAACGGTACGATGATTTCAGAGACAGTATCATCTTCGATAAGTTGGATACCGGTGGTTTGACTTTCCCTCATTTCGATGCTCTTGTTATTGCTTTACGTATTTTACACACTGATGTAAGAAGAATAATGGTAGACGACGGAAGTGGCATATGTATTATCCACCCTCGAGTCCTCGCACAAATGAGACTCGAGGACAAGATAATACCGCATTGCATAACACTAACAGGTTTTAACAATGCAGTTGAGCTAACCTCCGGGGAGATAACGCAACATGTTCTAGACGAGGGCATCACCTTGGAAACAACATTCCATGTCATAAACCAAGATAGATCTTATCCACCCTCGAGTAGTGAACTGGATTACTTGGTAGAGGCTCGGATCATGCTATTCGGGTTGAAGAATGCGGGGGCAACGTACCAAAGGTTGGTTACCAAGATGTTCAAAGAGCAACTCGGCAAAACAATGGAAGTCTACATCGATAAAATGTTGGTTAAATCAAAAAGAAAATAAGGCCACATCGATCACCTGAAGGAAGCCTTCAGTATACTGAGGCGGTACGACATGAAACTAAACCCTGAAAAATGCGCCTTTGGCATAACCTCAGGAAAATTTCTCAATTTCTTGGTGTCACAAAGAGGCATCGAGGTCAATCTAGATTAAATCAAAGACATTTATGGGATACCTGAGGTGTTGACCAGCAAAAATAGGTACAAAAACTAACTGGCCTCATAGCCTCTCTGTCAAGATTCATCTCGCGGTCATCCGAAAGATGCCACAAATTCTTCAACGTGCTAAAAAAAAGAAAATAGGCTCCAGTGGAACTCAGAATGCATCAATAATTTGAAAGAACTAAAAGTATACATGTCCTCGCCCCACTACTGGCCAAAGAAGAGCCCGACGAGCGCCTCCTAGTATATTTGGTCGTCTCAAAAGCCACGGTAAGTGCGGTGCAGGTCCGCAAGAATAAAGGTACGCAATACCTAATTTATTATAATAGCAAAATCCTTATCGATGCCGAAACGAGGTACCCCCACCTTGAAAAGTTGGCTCTAGCATTGGTTATAGCTTCACGAAAGCTTAGACCCTATTTTCAGTGCCATCCCATATCGGTGGTGATAGTTTATATGAGTCTACCAAACTATAGAGTACCAAGTCCTCTATGAGTTTTCACAGAGAACGTTAATAAAACAATAAATAAATAAGACATGGAGTTTTACGTGGAAAAATCCATGCTCAAGAGGATAAAAAACCACGACCTACACTGGTAAGATTTCAGCTTCACTATGAGCAACTTTTAGATTACAACTTATGCAATCTAGGAATTAAACTCTCAATCCCTCACTAAATCATAATACACCTACAACAAGCCACTTTTCAATAAACCTATTACAGAGACTTCAACTCATGAATAACTCTAGTCACAACACAAACACAAAAGGTTTATGGTTTTACAAAGGGTTCCTAAGCAACGCTTCTAGCTAAGAAAATTAGGAGTTACAATGAAGAACAATTACAAAGTTACAACTCAACTAAGGACAATAAGATACTAGATTTAGGAACTGGTCCGTATTAGTGTTAAACTTTGTTCTTGATGTACTTGAGAATTGAATTCTCGAATATCAGATTGCTTGAATGCTTGAAGTGAATTCTCATGTGTTCAAGTGATGTTTTGTTGTAATACTATTGTTAATACAACTTGGATTACATCGCTTGAATGATGTAATCACTTGGTTGGTCAAAGGATAAGTGACTGCAGAATTGTGCTGCACTATTTCTGTTTACAGTGCAGGCAGTCACTTTCAGCTGTACATAGTTGACTTTCGTGGTGCTGTCAGGGAAACACAAAGGATCAGGCCCTGGTGTTGGTTCTCTATCTTCGGAAGTTGTAGCAGTTCACATTAGTTGGATCTGTTGATTAGCAATGTGTACTAAGTGTGTCAGGTTCCCTATCCTGGTTCTTTAACAGTAAGTTTGTTAGATCACCAAAACATAAAGCTAAGACATTGAAAACCCATCAATTTCCCCTTTTTTATGATGACAAACTTAGACATTGATAACATATTTTTGGAACAAAAATAACTAGATGAAGCAACAGGAACTTTACAAGTTCCCCTAACTTTATGCTTCCCCTTAATCAGATCCCTATTTCAATTATACTTCCCCCTTTTGGCATCATTAAAAATACACAAGCAGGCAATCAACATAAAGAAGTCTAGCCTAGCTAAATCATGCCACATAATGTTCACATAATGTGATAGATGACAGGAACATAAGCATTAGATAGCAAAAGAGGATAGTTTTTATAGATAAAACATATGCCTTTGCTTATACAACAAAGTTAAATTGGACTATTTTTAGCGGGAGCAGTACAGGTGCATCCCATCCACGTCACAAAAAAAGAAACAAAAACAATTGCCAACTCATCAAAACAAGAACACAAAATCCAGAAACTGGTCACTGAGAGGGTTTGCCTAGGCGGCACTAGGAGTAGAGGGCTTGAAAGCTACAGAAAGGGTTTGGAGAACTCGATCTATTCGGGCATTCGCCGATGTTTGCTCAGTGAGCATTTTCTCCTTCAGGTTCTCAACTTGTACCGTGAGATCAGCATTTTCTTTTGTCAAACGAGCTATCTCCTCATTTGACCCTAGGGCCCCTAGGGCCTGCTGACCTTCCAGGATAGCGTTCTCTCCTTCAATTTTCAAATCTCCTTGATGATTTCCAAATCCACTACTAAAAAGTAAATGGACACGGTCGCATGCAATATAATTTACCCAACTATGAGTCGGGGTTAAATCACATAGAGAACAATATATAGGCGATTAGGTATGTAAGAGAATTATCACTTGTTATGCAATGTCAAACGCTAAGAATAGATTTGAGAAAAGATTTATACCTAAATGCAAAAACGTAAACTCACCTAGAAAGAAAGTAAAATGATCAATGACTACAAGTATGGATGCATCGGGAATCACACTCAGGTAACGATCCAATGTATTTCATGATTTTATAAATATGAGCGAATTATATTAATTAGTCACGGGTAATAATTATATATTAGCTTCTTCCAAAGACTAACAAAACTTCATAATTGAATTATTCCTAAAACAATTAAGAGATTAAGCACACCCGGATATGGATACAAGTAGTTCAATCTTATCCCTAGGTAGAATCTATAAAATGAGAGTTAAAGTCTCAAGTTCTTGTTAATTAATCTTTCCCAACCCCGAATAATCTTCCCAAAATTAATTCGAAGTTAATAGGCGAGTCCTAGGGTTAGCTAATCCTTTTGGAAACATTAAAGAACAAGAATAATTAAAGTAACAATAACTCACTTCATAAAAAGATAAAAATCACTCAATACATAAGCACAACAAGATATTTAATCCACACTTTAAACAAGAATATTTCCATAAACAAGATTCAAGTGTTGGATAAAATATTACACACTTAGATATACAATACAAAGCAAGAAAATGGACAAATGAATATAAATAAGTAAGAAATTCTCAACCAAGAGCTTCAAATCTTCAAGACTCAAGTGTGTCACTACTAGAAATTGGGGCTATGGCAACGATTTTAATGGCAACGGATTTGTAACCGTTGCTATATATGGTCTATTGCAACGGTTCCAACCGTTGGGTAAGGTTATTGGTACTACCGGCACAGTTTAGCACCTGAACCGTTGCATTAGTCCAAAAACCGTTATAATAGATTTTTCTATGGCAACGGTTTAAGCAACCGTGACAATAAGCCTATCTATGGTAATGGTTATTCGATATTTTTGATATATTGCAACGATTATGAATTCCCTCTACTTTTTCCCCCAAATTTTGGATGACTCCCGCTAAAAAGAGACCTACTTTAATTAATTTTCTATTATTTTTTATGTGCAATAAAATAAGAGTATAAACTTAATAATACACTACATCTGATACTGTACACTCAAACGACACTAACTCTCTCTCCCAAATAGCCTTCCTCATTAATGGGGATTACGAGTAGAGGACAAACCACTATCGGCGGCAACGACGATGCCACCAGTGGAAATCTCCTTAAGGTTAATATTCATCTTGCTAATCCGCTAGGGTTTCTCAAAATAGTGTTCGAGTTCATTGGTAGAGAATCAAATTTGTTCATGTGGTGAAAGATAAGTTAAAAACTAATCGAAGAGCCATCGTCTTTGTTGTTCAACTTATTATTTTTTTCCTTAAAGTTGTGAGTATTTTCTGCCGAATCTTTAAATCTAATTAGAAATCTGTTAGGATAATTGTGTACTATAATTCATCCTTTTTTTGCAATCGATTTTATGAGGAGAACATAAAATTGCACTCTAATTTCATCCTATTTTCTATTGTAAAGGTCGCACGATTTTCGCCTTTGAAGAAAAATAGTAGCAGCTTTCGCGGTCTTCTTGTCAAGGTAGAATATCGCCTAGGTATAAAGCTTTCTTTTTTATTGATGAATGTGTTAAGAAATAATTGAGCTATTATAATATCTTCCTCTATGTTTGAGCAGGGATCAATGCGATATCTGAGCTCGTAAAAATTGGATCTTTTTAATATTTGTCAGCGACAAATTGGAGGTTGTTGCTATAACCACTGCTGTCCAAGAGGAGATATTTTTCGAGATGGGAATTGGTGAGATTTAAATTACTCATGCTTTACTTCAAAGACAGTTCAACTTAGGCAGTTGTTGAGTATTAAAGAGCAAGTTCTCTTTTTTCTACGATATAGTCATACATATATTCGTTGTACACATGTTGGAGCATGCGTGCAAAGACTAAGAAATTTTTACTCTAATCTAGTTGAACCATGTTGCTTGGTCATTGTATAATGGTCGTAGTGTTTCAAAAAGAGGTGCCAAAAACCAGTTTTGTAGATAGAGCTAGGTATAATTGCAGATATGTTACAATGTGATGTTGCATAAGTGGTTAATATATACTTATGACGCAGATGGTATTTCTGCTTTTAGTAAAATTGTATATTTAGCTTGGAATCAGAACCATATTACCCATTTTCTATAGGATATAATCTTGTCATTTTGATTGCTTATTAGTTTAATTTGATAAAAAGTTAGATTGGGTTTGTGCTCTCTTTTTGTTGTTGTCATTGGTTCAAAACTAGAGACTTGATGATTCGTTTTAATGAATTTGTTGCAAAGTAAGATCACCCTATTCCATTTTAAAGGGTGCTCCAGTTCATGTGAATCTGTTTACCCTTTATGCTTCTGTTTATCTGGACAAGAGTGGGCTACTTTATGGCATCTATTTATTTGCTTTTATTTCTCTCTTCTTGGCTCTCATGTGTATCTAATTTTGAATACAGGAAAGCGGGTCAAGAATTTGGACTTGAAAGTGATGAAATAATTTAGTGTCAAGAGTTTTCTAATTACTGGTACTAGTGTCAAAAGTTTGCTAATTTAGAGAGGTCATTTGTGCCTTTATTACAAGAGGTTGTGTTTTTGACAAAATTGTTTGACCAGTTATTTGTGGTTCTTTTACTCGATTGCTCAGTATTTCGCTACTATGAAGTTGCTTGACATAAGGAAGCTCTTCCTTGAATTTCTACATATCTTTCTTTCAAGTGTTTCTGAATCTTCTTTTCGTCTCCTACTTCATAAGCGAATGAATGTGTATTCATGACTTAATGAATATTTCCAAGTTGATGATAGAACAATTTTCGTGCTAAATAATCAAGTATTTTTTGAATTGGTTTCTTGTATACGATCTAAAACTACAGGGATGTGTTTGTAGTATATGTGAGGGAGATGTCATCAACTCCCCTGGATGGATTCTTTCTCTTATTATTTTAGCTCAGATGTTCTCCTCTCACTAATGCTACCAAGTTCTGTTACAGCATGTACTGGAACATGGGATGCGAGAGGAGCATTCTTGTATAATTAGTCAACTGATAGGGTGGATAGTCCAGATGAGCCAGCAAACGTTTGCCTCTAATTTTTTGGAGAAGTGATTAAGCTTCGGAACTCCCGAAGAACGTCAGACCTTGATAGACGAGATGGCCGACCTGAGTATTCGACCTCGACCCCGGTTACTCAGCTCGCCAATAGGTTCCTTCCATCTCGAGTACGTCCTCGGCCTAATCGGCTCTTAGCAATCTTCTCTTGAGCAAGATGATAGGAACAACCTATTATTGTATATGAAAGTAGTCAAAAGAAAGAAAAATCAAAAAGAGATGAAATATGATGTAAGCGCTTACATCAACATTCTTGTGATGTAAGCGCTTAGATCAGCATTCCTATGATGTAAGCGCTTATCTTGGCAGGGCATTCAAACGCCTATAAATAGGGGTCTCCATCTTCATTTGTAGAACATCCCAAAACTTCTTCTTTCTCTCTTCAGTTAATAAAGAGCTATTCTTTGTGTGGCCGTGGAGTAGGCAAAAATTGACGAACCACGTAAATCTTGTCTTGTCTTGTCTTATGCAATTTATTGCTTCTCTCCTAAATATTCTTTCCCTTCTATTAGCTTGACTCGCTTCCCAACAACTGGTATCAGAGCACAGACAGTGTATTTTTGGTAGAAAAGTACAGTATTGGTGCAGGTAGTATTCACAAGAATAGTGCGATACTATTGATCATCGTTATTATTTACATAAATTACTTTTTTGTGAAAAATGGCATCGGAAGAAGGGAAGGTTAAGATTGACAAGTTCAATGGCAAAGATTTTGGATTCTGGAAAATACACAAAGAGGATTATTTGTACCAGAAAAAGTTACACTTACCTCTGACCGAGGTGAAACCAGAGACTATGGCCAAAGCGAATTGGGATCTATTAGATCGCCAAGCTCTTGGTGTGATTCGTTTGACACTAACACGAAATGTGGAGTTTAGCATCATTAACGAGAAGACCACTACAGGACTGATGAAGGCATTATCAAATATGTACGAGAAGCCATCTGCTTCAAATAAAGTCTATTTGATACGTCGATTGTTCAACTTAAAATTGACAGAAGGTGGATCAGTCACGGAACATATCAATGAGTTTAATACAATATTAACTCAGTTGAGTTCTGTTGATATAACAATTGATGACGAAATCAGGGCGTTGATTCTATTATCATCTCTACCGGAGAGTTGGTCTGCAACAGTAACTGCAGTTAGCAGTTCATCAGGAAGTACCAAACTCAAACTGAGTGATATTAGAGACTTGGTTCTAAGCGAAGATATTCGCCGAAGAGAATCAAGTGATTCCCCAGGATCTGCTTTTAGTACCGAAAGCAGGGGGAGAATCAACCAAAGAGGACAGAGTCATGGTCGTGGCAGATCAAAGTCAAGGAGAAGAGGACAATCCAAAAATCGCAAGGACATTACTTGTTGGAATTGCGATAAAAAGGGTCACTACAGTAGCCAGTGTAGAGAACCAAGGAAGAAGAAGGAAGAAAATTCAGCAAATGTAATTGCTGAACAAGTCGGTGATGCACTAATTTGTTGTGCAGACAGTCCAGCCGAATCTTGGATTCTGGACTCAGGTGCATCCTTTCACTCTACATCATGCAAAGAATTATTGCATAATTATATTGCTGGAAAATTTGGGAAAGTTTATCTAGCAGACGGCGAACCTCTCGACATTGCCGGAAAAGGTGAAGTTCATATAAAGACTTCACAAGGCACGCTATGGAAATTGCAAAATGTACGACATGTTCCTGGCCTCAAGAAAAATCTGATATCTATGGGTCAGATTGACGGTGAAGGATATACAACAACATTCGGCAACGGATCGTGGAAGATAACCAAAGGGAATTTGGTTGTGGCACGAGGCTTCAAAATGGGAACACTGTATGCAACTGCAATAGAAAGAGATACTATAGCAACAGTTGATCATGGTCGTGATATAACATTGTGGAACCGGAGGCTCGGGCATATGAGTGAGAAGGGAATGAAGCTTTTGGCATCCAAAGAAAAGTTGCCAAACCTAAAACATGTTGAATTAGGTTTGTGCGAAGATTGCATTTACGGGAAACAAAAGAGAGTTAGTTTCTCAAAGGTGGGAAGGACGCCAAAGAAAGAGAAGCTGGAACTAGTGCATACAGATGTGTGGGGACCAGCTCCTGTAACTTCTCTAGGAGGCTCACGCTATTATGTCACCTTCATTGATGATTCCACAAGAAAGGTATGGGTTTATTTTCTGAAAAATAAATCTGATGTGTTTGTTACCTTTAAAAGATGGAAAGCTGAAGTTGAAAATCAGACAAGTCTAAAGTTAAAATGTCTGAAGTTTGACAATGGAGGAGAGTATGATAGCCAAGAGTTCAAAGCATTTTGCTCGGAGAATGGGATCAGAATAATCAAGACAGTTCCTGGAACACCGGAACAAAATGGTGTCGCTGAGAGGATGAACCGAACCCTGAATGAACGAGAAGTATGAGAATACATTCCGGATTGCCGAAGTATTTTTGGGCCGAGGCTGTTAACACGGCAGCTTACCTCATAAACAGGGGACCCTCTGTACCGCTAAATTTTGAAATTCCTGAGGAGGTATGGACAGGAAAGGAGGTAACTCTCTCACATCTGAAAATTTTTGGTTGTGGTGCTTATGTGCATGTAAACTCTAATGATAGAGATAAGCTTGATCCTAAAGCCAAGAAATGTTTCTTTATTGGCTATGGTGATGATAATTTTGGTTATCGGTTTTGGGATGATCAGAATAGAAAGATACTAAGACACATGAATGTCACATTTAATGAAAATGTGATGTACAAGGACAAGCTTGAAGTAGAACTAACCAACACCAGCAAACAGACAATGTCTGAAACAGTTGAGTTAGAAGAAATCTCAGAAAATGAAGTGGCTAGAGGGATTACAACTGATTCTGAAATTGAAGATGAAGAACCAGAAGCCGAATTTGAAGAAGGGCTAGAAGCCGAACCAGAACCAGAACCAGAAGCGGAACCAGAGATAGAATCAAATGCAGAACCAAATATGGAATTAGGACCTAAATCAAATTCGGATTCTGTTACTCATGAACCTATATTAAGGAGATCTAAAAGAGTCACGAATCCTCCAGATAGGTTAACTCTCTCTCTTCACTATTTACTTCTAACTAATGCTGGAGAACTAGAGCATTTTGTTGAAGCAATGCAGGTGATAGAATCTAATAAGTGGAAGCTAGCCATGAAAGAAGAGATGAATTCTCTTCAAAAGAATAAAACACGGATACTTACCGAGTTACCAAAAGGAAAGAAGGCATTGCAGAACAAATGGGTGTATAGAGTCAAGGAAGAGCATGATGGTAAGAAGAGATACAAAGCACGATTAGTAGTAAAAGGCTTTCAGCAGAAGGAAGGAATTGACTACACCGAGATCTTCTCTCCTGTAGTCAAATTAACTACTATCAGGTTGGTGCTAAGTATCGTAGCTGCAGAAAATTTGTATTTGGAGCAGCTAGATGTTAAAACTGCTTTCTTGCATGGTGACCTTGAAGAAAACATCTACATGAAGTAACCTGAAGGTTTTCAAGTTTCTGGTAAAGAAAACCTTGTGTGTAAGTCGAAGAAGAGTTTGTATGGTTTGAAACAAGCTC